>VWZX01007372.1:242955-290475 GCA_013399015.1 Galbula dea | reverse complement strand
AGTCACCATCCCTGGAGGTTTTTAAGAAGAGGATAGATGTGTTTCTTCGGGGGATGATTTAGGGATAAGAGTAGGGTAGGGCTATCGGTTGGACTAGATGATCTTGAGGGTCCTTTCCAACCGTAATGATTCTGTGATTCTGTGATTGAGCACTGTCCTAGAGCAATGTCCTAGACAAGGTTGGGGAGAGCAGAGGATAAGTTCCCTAGGGAAGCTGAGGTTTGCTTGTGAACTGCTGCAAACAAAACCCAAGGGGAAGGGAATTGAAGAGTGGACAAGAGAGATGAAGAGGAAAGAAAAGACTGAGCAAACTAAGAGGGAAAGTTCATCCCTGAGCAATGTGCATTGCTACCACAGCTCAGGCCTGAGAATTGGTGTCACAACCTTGCTTCAGCTTCTCCCACCAAGAAGTTTCTGCAGCAAATGAGGGTGCATCAGGATCTACAAGGACAGCATGACACCTACTGAGGGGGAGGAAAAGTTGCAAGGAAGTAATCATACACACTCACATTCACAAAAAAATCCCTGGGTCCCTTTCCCTTTGGCTAAAGTTGGTGCTGCTCTTCCTTCAGAAGCACTCTCTCTTCCAGGCCACCCATAACAAGCACCTAATGTGCAATCTGCTTTCAGTCAAAAACTTGGTACTTTCCCCACTGAGCTCCTCCCAGGTCTCCCAAGGCCTTGGGATCACCAACATCTGCACTTCTTACTGTGGGTCCCTGTGCTGGTGGCCTGGCTCACCTCCCTCACGGTGGCCGGCACTTCCCTCATTTGTGTTTGCCTTCACAGAGGCAGTGGGCCCAGCAGAACAGAGTGCCCACCCCAGACTTTTCCTGAAATTTGGGACATTTTCCTGAGGCTTTTGAGATGAGAAAGCAAAAGGCCATGCTGCTTTCTATCAGATCACTCTTTGTTTGCAGTGGTGAAGAGGGAGAGGGAGGGAAGGGGAAGTTAGTTTCCATGAAGTCATTTGAAGTACCCTTCAGCAGAGGGTGGGACACAACTCCAAGACCTACTGGTCTCTCTGAGGTTGCAACCACCACTTTCCTTCTTCCCTGGGGCATCATACTGGTTTTGCTTCCTGTGCCACACATTTCTCCTTCGTGCTTGTTCCTTCTCTCCTCTAAACCATCCCAAACAATATGAGGTTTTGTCTGCATTCAGCATCCAGTGGCAGTTCCTCAAGCCCCTGAGCCCTTATTTTGTGTGTGTGTGCCCTGGACTTAACCAGAACATTCCTGCCAGAGGTTAAATCCAGGCACCACATGGATAATCCAAGATTTTTGTTGCCTCTGCTTCCAAGTGACCACGAGGATAACCAGCCTGTAGGTGCTGTCTGCAGCTCCACACTGGCCCTTCCTTCTCCTGCCCCTTATCTCTTTCTCCCTTCCAAGCAGGTAGGGCTTAGACAGAGATCCCAGCTGCAAGTCAGGATTAGGGTAGTGAAATGCCTGTGCTCCTGGTCTAGCTATCTTGCACCGTTTATCTCCTGTGTTAAAATAAGGTGGCTTTTCAGGGCACTGTGGCCACAGCTGCTGTGCCCATGCTGCCATCACCATCCCTGCAACATTGTCATTTTGGGCTGGCAGTGCCTCCCACCAGCCTGGAACCCAAAGTGGGAAGCAGCCACAGGGTAAATCCCTGCTAAACCAGATGGCTGTGGGGAAAGCAGTGACTGGCACAAAAGCAGTACTGGAGAGAGATGCTGGAGCTAGAAACAGCATCTTTGGACTGAAGGACCACAAAGTTCTGGGAAGAAGGGAGAGCAGGGCACCAAACCAGAGAACAAAACAGAAGAACTAGTGCTTGGGCAAGGACTGCCCTTAGGAAAGGGAACTTAAGCACTAGCCTTGGCAGATGTGAGAGCAGAGGAGAGTCAATTTTTCTTCATGCCCACCGAAAAATTCCGTTTCCCCCCTCTCTCCCGAGACAACAAGTTCTTTGCTCTGGCACCTGATGCCACAGTGAGACTTCTCGTCCTCCCTCCTCATGTGGTTGGTTCCTTTCCTGATTAAAAGTGATTAGGCAGCCCTAAAGCCTGCAGAAATGTGACTGAGGGAAACAGAGACAAAGAGTCCATTCAAAATCTCTTAAATCCCTCGGACAGTATTTAGAGAGCTCTGAGGAGAGAACTGGAGCAGAACTGCCCTGCCAGAACCCTTTTGTCCTTCTGCCTCCTGCTGCAGCCTTTGTTGCCAACATCTCCTCCACCATGTTCTCTGAAGCAGAGGTGCAAAGTGCCCGTGGTGCCTGGGAGAAGATATATGTAGATGCTGAGGACAATGGGACAACTGTGTTGGTCAGGTAAGGAAAGAGCCCATCCTGCTGCTACCCCAGGGGGCTGAAGGAGTCGAAAGATAGATGGAGTTACCACCTAAGAGCACATCTTGATGTTTTTTGTGTAGCCCTTGCTGGAAACATTTTGATTTGTTGTGGTTTATCTCACCTCAGGGAGGAAACAGAGAAAATAAGATACTTACACAAAGAATATTAAAGGGAAACGGGAAAGAGGGTGGGAAAGGAAGAACAGATGTGAACAGTTCCACCATCCATTTAAGGTAAAGAAAAAAAACCTGTGGTATGAAAGAGAACAGGAACAAAACCTGGGCCCTATTTTCCTCTTCCTCTTTACCTCTAAACTCCTTCTTTGTTGTTGTTTTGTTTTGTTCTTTAACTTGCATGAATGTCCTCTATTTCTCTTCTGATTCTCCTTCAGCCTTTCCAGTCTGGAGCCCATCTTCTTCACTCTATTGTACCCTTCCTGTGGCCTTTCCTCTCTTCTTCCATAAGACAGAAGTTACTTCTACTCACCTTTCACATATTCCTCTCTGAGCTGTGACTTACGTCACCTCCATATGCACTGATTAGTCCAAATACTACTTCTGGTTCTCATTCCTTTACCATCCACTTTGGCTTTCCTATTTATCACATCTTGTGCCTGGATCAGCCTCAAGAAGAGTTATGCACTGCTCTTTCCTTCTGCAGTCTACATAACCTGAGAGCAGTTGGGCTCAGAAATGAAGCTATAAAAAGCTAGGAGCACCCAGTGGCTTGGCTTTCTGGGGTAATTCACTCTAGGAGGTTTTGCCTTAGTGTCCTACAGCCCCAGCCCAGCCTTTAGAGAAGTTCTGGGCTCCCCAGTTCCTGAGAGACATGGGCATACTGGAAAGAGTACAGCAAAGCGCCACAAAGATGATGGACTGGAGCATCTCTCCTATGAAAAGAGGCTGGGAGAGCTGCAACTGTTCACGAGAAGAGAAGGCTCAGGGGGATCTTATCACTGTATATATAAACCTGAATGAAGGGTGGAAAGAAGACAGTACAAGGGTCTTCGAAGTGGTGCCCAGTAACAGGACCAGAGGCAATTAGCGCATTCTGAAAGACAGGACAGGAATTTCCCTTTGAACAGCAGGAGACATTTTTTCCCTTTGAGAGTGACTGAGCATGGGCACAAGTTGCACACAGAGGTTGTAGTCTCCATCCATGGAGATTTTCAAAAGCCATATGGACATGGTCCTTTGGCAACCAGCTTGACCAGGGAGGTTAGACCAGATGACCTCTAGAGGTCCCTTCAAGCCCAGCTGTCCTGTGACTCTGAAATGCAATCTGGAATTAGCTATCGCTATTTCAGGTGGATAACTGGTTTACCCAACAGAGTAAACAGGTTTTTTTAAGAGCTTAACCAAGACAGCTGTAACTGATGTATTATAAAAGGTAATACCTTTATGAGTGGCATTGAATTGTGCTACTTTTGAATAAACAAAATAAGGAGTACCCACTACCCAAACAACAATCCATCACAGGCACCAAGAAAGCTTTGGGGTGGGCTCTAGAAAGGGGTTAATTAAAAAAAACAATAGTAGGGTTTCTCCATGAAAGCACCCACCGAAAGCACAGTGGACATATCTGCTGTCCAGAACATCTTTGGGAATATTTTGCTGTAACACTCACCCTGTGTGACCATGTTTCCACTTCTTTGGGGATTTTGTCTCCACTTAACACCGAGTCCATGCTGAGGAAATGTTTACTGAAGAAGCAGCAGAATAACTTCAGGATAGGTAGGTTTTAAGGTGAAGTGAGCAAAGGGAAGGGCCCTGGGGAGAAGTGAAGAAGTGGAGAGGCTACCGTGGGCATTGGGGCTGTGCAGAGAGATAGGAAAATCAAAGGAGAACCAAGAAACACAAGGAAAGAGGTGTCTGTTCTGATAAAGAGAAGGAAAAAGGGCAACAAATGCATAAGACATGATGTGGAACATGACGCCATATCTGCATTGATGCCTTGGGCCACAAATTAGGATGTCTCCCATTTCTCAACAGGATGTTTACCGAGCACCCAGACACCAAGTCCTACTTCACACACTTCAAAGGCATGGACTCTGCTGAAGAGATGAAACAGTCGGATCAGGTCAGGGGCCATGGCAAGAAGGTTTTCACTGCCATCAATGACATGGTGCAACACCTGGACAACTCTGAGGCTTTTCTTGGGATAGTAAACCCACTTGGCAAGAAACATGCCACCCAACTGAAGGTTGACCCCAAAAACTTTAGGGTGAGTCAGCAGCCCTCTTCTCAGGGCATATAACTGTGATAGGAGAATGTCTTCCCATTTGAGTAGTAGAACTGAGGAAAACAGGCTTTGTACATATAAACTTCTATGTATATATAAACTCTTTTCATATATAAATTCTGAGAGTGGAGATGGTGGAAGGTGAGATGGTTGATGGTAGAAGAAAGCAGGAATGAGAGACCTGGCATCTGTTAGGAAGAAGTTTGCACAGCAGATGCGATGCAGACAGCTCTGCTCAGATGGGAGCTGCAGAGCTGCCCATGGGTTGTAATGAGTTTTCTCAGTGCAACAGGATCCCCACGCTCGTCAGTTAATAACAAGACACAGAAAAGCAGCTTAACACTGGATTTCAGCCCCTGATGTCTATTTTTCTCTAGTAACAAGAACCGGGTTTTTCTAAGCAGCTAAACCAGCTGTTATCGAGCAACAATGACAACAGCATTGTCATCACTAAACACACACAGATAATAAATACAGAATCAAATGACCTGCCCTAGTCCACCTAAGGTCACTAGCAGAGTGCATTTAAACTATTTTGTCTGCCTTACACAGCACAAAATGCAAAGAGGCACTTTCTGGCAACGGTCACTCGGGCACCAGGAAGGTGGCTTTCAAAGCAGTGGGCCAAATTTTCAATAAATGGGAGAAAAAAAAGGGGATTTCTGCCAGGAGAGATCCTTAGAAGCCTTTTTCAGGATAATGATGCACACAAAATAATAAAAGCTGCACAGAAAAGGAGCTGACATTTCTAAGTATACCACTTACCTAGCAACTGTAAAGACAAAACCCCCTCATTGCTACAGGGTGCTAGACAGCTAACAAGCAGGAAAGATTAAGAAAAACCTCCCGAACCGTGTTTTCCCTAGGTGTCCAACATGGGGCGCTTCATGCCTTCTAATCATTTGGGAGAGTGCAATGCCAAGAGGGGAAGAATTGCAGCAGGTGGACCAAGTAAACCGGTCCTGTACAGCTTTTTTAAGTGCAGTCAACATTAACTAGGTACAGGATAGTTAAAATACAGCAGCAGCCACTGCAATTTTTGGTGAACTATAATGCACTTAATTCTCCATGACCTATAACAAGTTCTGTATGCTACATGCTGCTGAATTGTTCTTGTACCCCCTTCTGCCCTCCAAGGATCCCAATTAGAAATATAGATTTGTTCTTATGCCTCTAATGTGGAGGAGAGTTCACAGTGGTTGTTTCTTCCCTTCTCCTTATTTAGATTATCTGTGACATTATCTTGCAACTGATGGAGGAAAAATTTGGGGGAGACTGCAAAGCTTCCTTTGAGAAGGTGACCAATGAAATCTGCACTCATCTGAACAACGTCTACAAAGAGGCGGGTTGGTGAGGGTGTGCAACTTCCAGGCTCTTCAAACATCTTGCCAGCACTGATTTGCTGGTTTTGGACCTCTAAACACAGCCGGAAGAATGAAAAAAGTTAAAAAAATAAAAAGCAAGAAAAAGGCTTTTATAATGTAGATATCAGTAATTTCCTTAGCAAACTGAGTTTCTACAGCTAAACAAAACCTGCAGATACATCAAAGTCAACCAATAATCATAGAATCATAGAATGGCTGAGGTTGGAAGGGACCTCAAAGATCATCTAGTTCCAACCCCCCCGCCATGGGCAGGGATGCCAATCACTAGACCAGGTCACCCAGGGCCACATCCAGCCTGGCCTTGAACATCGCCAAGGATGGGGCAGCCACAACCTCTCTGGGCAACCTGTTCCAGTGCCTAACCACCCTCCTGGTAAAGAAATTCCTCCTAATCTCTAACCTCTTGTAGCTTATAGCCATTTCCCCTTGTCCTATCACAGTTTGAGAATTTAAAAAGTCTCTCCCCTTCTATCCTATAGTCCCCCTTTAGGTACTGGAAGGCAGCTATGAGATCCCCTCGAAGCCTTCTCTTTTTAAGGCTGAACAACCCTTTCCTCGCAGGGGAGGTCCTCCAGTCCCTTAATCATCTTTGTGGCCCTAATAAATAAATCCTGATATGTTTTGCAGTTTTGGTGCTCCAGGTGGACTCCTCCGGCCACCATCCTTGAAGACTACATGTTAAGACAATAACTTTAACCTTGCTATTCTTGAAAGGACTTGCTCCTTCCAGCAGCACCAACCCAGAGAGGCACCAGCAGCTCTTTATCTCAGCAAACATCTCTCCAACCTTGTGAATGATGAGCAGGGACCATATCCAGAGCATATCCAGGGACTTTGTAGAGGTTGTTATTTAATAAGAGGCATGGGTGTTGTTTCATGTTTGAACTAAAACAGTGAGGGGAGTGGTGTGTGGGAAAGACTAATCTCTGAGAAAGACATGCATGAGCCAGTGGAGTTCCCCAACCTCTCCCCAAGGAGAGGTGAGAGGTTTCTCAGAGCAGCTTTCAGTGCAAGGGATGGCAACACTGAATGTGGTCACCACTAGGCAGGTATGAACATCTCCAGGGCACGGATTTCACTGTGCTACTCACAGCAAATTGCTCTGGCCACATACCTAGGAAAGCGCAATAATACTAAGCTCACTAGCTCTTACGCTACTCAAAAAGCAGCCACCTGAGGGAGGTTCCAGCCTCTTAGACTAGACAGCGGGGGCAGGCTGAGCTCAGCATGAGATTGCTAAAGCACTATCCTCATCCTGTCCTGTGACACTGCCTGAGCCTCCCTTCAGCAGTAACCGTGTCCCAAACTATTCAATTGCTTTTCCTTGTATTCCTTAGATGTGGTGAAATATCTAATAACTGCAAATAACCACATCCCATTTTGCTTCAGTGTAACACAATAAACACAGAGCAAGCAGATGCGTCCTCTCATTTGTAGCATAGAAAAGGCACTCACAATGCACAGCACTGATTGCTGGTTACAGTGCATGGTAACTGATGGCCCTGGGGTGTTTACCGAAATCAGCTTGAGCTCCTGCCCAGGCACCCATCACACTGCTGTAATCAGGCTCCTCAGGTGGTGGGAAGGGAAGCGTTTCACTTCACAATGAAACAACACTTTTGTAAACAGCTAAAAATGCAGAATTCTCCTTCACTCAACCCATAGGTTTCCTCACCCATCCCATTAGTTTGGCAAAGGATGCTGAAATCCCAAATTCCAGAAGACAAACTGCTCTTGGAGAGGGAGGATGAGGCAGGATACTTCATTTGATTGGGTATTTTATTCCACTCGGGGAGAAGGGGAAGCATATCACACAGCAAGTATTGTAAGAAAAGATGACTCCTAAAAATATAGTCTCAAATCCCTTTGAGGAATTACAAGTAGTTAACACTCTGAAAAACTTAAATCATTTCTTTATTTATTTACTGGCTTTAATGCACATTAAAAGCACTATTTGCCAGGATGGTGGTAGCTGTAATGACATGGCTTGTGATTGCCATAGACCTCCTGGGCTGATAGGGGCCTGACAACTGTGGCTGATGGTTTAAGGCACTTACGTTGCCCGCTCCTGTGATGGAGAGAAGTGTAGGAAAAGCAAAGCTGGTGGAACAAACCAAACTCAGGCTTAAGTAAAGAGGGAGTTATCTTTTAAATCCATTTTACAAAGGATGGGGCGGGGCAGGGCAGGGTTATAGTGGTAAGATCACATAGGGTCAGTATCAAACAAGCTTAAGACAGGTAATAGCGATTTTTGTTTTTCCTGGTGTGAGAGGGCAACATCCTAGACTGAATTGTTTGATTACTCAGTGGACAGTAGAAATGGCATGCCTGTTGTACTGCAAGAATATTTGGTGTGCTCACCTTGAGCCCAGGCTTCTGCTTCTGACATCCCTGGAAGCACCTCCCCAGGAGGAAGCACTGCTGTGCTATATCTCGCATAGGCGGCAACTCAGTGCTTCACCTCCCCCCCTGCACAACAACACAGGAGCAGACGAATCAGGGATGTGCCGGTGGTGGTGCTGATCTTGATCCAGCCCCTCCACAGGCTTTCCACCAAGGACACCCAGCAGCCACTGACCACTACCATCAGGCAGAGCAGGCACTGAAACTTCACATTACCATGGGCCACCAGCAGACCTTTGCGTGGGGTTACAAGCAGAGGGAGAATTTTTGGACAAGTACCATTAGAGCTGCCACCTACAGTCAGGTTTTCACAGTCTCAAGAAGTCACCTCATTTGTGCTCTCTTGGGAAAACTTCCTGACATCCTTTGAAAACTCAGATAAACAAACAAACAAACAAAAAAAAAAAAAGGAAAAAGGGGAGGCCAACTACTCCTAAACCAGTCATATCACACACTTAAAATTTACTGTTCCCACCCTTTGTAAAATGGATTTAAAAAATAACTGCCTCTTTACTTAAGCCACCCTCCCATCAAGGCAGTTGTGGTGGGTTTAAAGGCTCTTCCCAGCCCCCACACACGGCAGTTAAAGGAGAGACTGGNGGGGTGGGTGGGTTTGCAGTGTCGTTGATTCAGGAATCTCAGGTTTCTTAAAGGGACAGTCCAGGCAAGGGGTGTGTGTGTGTGGAGAAACTATGATATGATATTATGTACGTGGTCATGGAATACTTTTTAGAAAACAGTTACTGAACAGAATTAATTCTGTTCTAACCCAAACCATAACAGCAGTAGTTGCCCTAACTTGCTGGAAATCAGCAGTTCTTTAGTCCTTTGTTGCTCTGCTGTGAATCAGTTTGAGCTTAGGAAGGCAGCAGCAATTTGAAGTCACAGTAATGCACTTTTGCAAAGTCCCCGATGCACTTATCACCTTCTACTGATGGACACACAGAGGCTCCATCAAGCCTTTGATGCTGGCAATGTCTGATGGCCAGTGCTGTGAAAGCTGCTTTCTTTGCAGCCTCTCTGAGCCAGCACCAGGAACACTTTCTAACCTTTGTGCTCCTACCAGAGCACCACCATTAATACGTTACTACAGTCAGCATTTGTAAGATGATTAGAGTCTAGAAAAGGGCTGTAGAGCCACAGCAGCTCCTGCTGTGCATCGCGCCCTTTTTGTCCTTGCTTGTGTCCAGCCCTGCTTTGGTGCTAGCTAATACTGACTCCTCGCTGGTATATTTCCTATGACGCTGCCTGTGGAGCTCTGTGCAGCACTGCGGAGCCTGCGGAAGCAATTTGGGACTGTGGTTATCGCAGGGACAGGAGGTGAAAAGCCAGAGAGACACAAGTCATGAGAAAATTTTCTAATTTCCTGCTTACTGTCCATTATTTGCATACAGAAGGGAAAATAGAGGTGAGCCTGGGCTAGAACCAAACATTTCTTCCCTTTTTATTTCCAGCTGCTGATACAACTCCTGCTCAACAGTCCACTGCTTCTCAGTTCTGCAGGCTGCAGAAGATGGATGTCAGGTCTCACTGGAAAGAAGACCTAAAGAATTACATCGCAGTTACGATGCAAGTAGCAAGAAGAAAACAGAAAAAGTATTCTAAGCAAAAAACCAAAGAGCAAGAACCGTGCAGGTCTACATGAAGACTGCATTAACACTTTTTAAAAGCCAATGCATCAAAAGAAATTAACCTCTATTGCCTGCTGAACAAAGGACAACTATACTGAGAAAGGTGGTGCATGACATATATAGGATGAAGAACATTAAACTGAGGGGAGCGAGTTATTAGGTGCTGCAGACCCTTACACAACACACTGCCATCACCTCTGGTGTGTGGCTCATTCTGTGTTAACACTTGTTTAAAGCCGACTACAACCTGCTTGAATGCGTTAACAGTCCTGGAGGAGACAAGCACACACATCTCACCGAGTCATCTTCAGCACCACAGGAGTTTCTTGTGGCAATAGTATGTTCCTATAGCTAAAGCCATCTGTCTGGAGGTACCCACTATCCTTCCTAAATTGCTACCATCTTCCCTTCAGCTACACAGATAATCTCTACCCAATAAGTTTTGCGCAATCATCTGTTTGCCTTGATAGATGCAAGGTGCCACAAAGGCACTAACTGGCACAAGGCAGGACAGAGACAGATGGGCTCCAGGGCCAGGGTTTGCACTGTAGCCAAAGTACAATAAATTATAGATTTGCTACGTGACAGAAAGCAAGAGGACAGATAGCAACAGGCTCCTTCACCAGCTTCATTGGCAAGTCTGACAGTGGATAGTATGACACAGCTGCACTAGGCTAAACACCTCTTTGCTTTTCGTCACTGTTTTACTGCATGGCTCCTCCTAGTCCAGTGGGAAAAGCAACTCACGTAGGTTCAGGAGAGGACAGTTTCTTGTAATGCTGCTTACCTTCTTAATATTTTTCTGGTATATACTCCCTTAACTAATCCAGAGTGAGCTTTCCAAGACACGGGAATAATGCTTGCATGTTCACTGCACCTCAGACACTTCATAAAAAAGTAATTGCTCATTTTGCTCAGTTTGTAGACCTGCAGTCTGATCAAATTTCTTCAGAGCTACAACTGCATCAGCAAAACTTCAGAGGTGCTCAGCTACAGCACCCTTGGGTTCCCTGTAATGGTTTGACCCAGGCTTTTCCTGGTAACCAGTTTGTAACCAGGGAAGTGATCATATTTACCCAGTATTCCACACGATTTTACGTAACTGGGGTATAAATACAGAGGGGGAGAGGCCCTCGTTCTCTTTTGCCTTCTGGTGGATCTGAGGACGCAGGTTTTCTGCTATCGGTCTCACCCGCGCAGAGGAGTCAAGCCTTGTAGGCCTTGAGAGGCAGCTGTTGCTGGCGTCGGTCAGTGCGACTCTGCTATCTTAAGGAGAGTAGTAAGATTCTGTTTTTATTAGTTCTATCCTGGGTTTCGAGTGTACATACCTGTTTTAGTTTTAGTTTTCCTTTTCCCTTTTTCCCCTTTCCCCTTCCCTTGGGGGTTCCCTCTACTGTGTACATAGTATTTTAATTGTATATAACTGCTATATATATAAATATAAATACTTTTGATGTAGTTCAGGTTGTTTCGGGCTCTTTAGTTTCTCTCGTAGTTTTTTTTCTTAAACTCAGAGAAGAAGGGAGGGGGAAGGATTTCACTGTGAGTTTGGGCATTTGGCAGGGAGCCAGGTCCAAACCATCACATTCCCCCAGGAGCTCCATTCCCTTCTCAGGCTGCAGTAAGCCTCCTTGTGGGAGATGGGAAATATATTCCTCAAACAGGAATGGCGTTAAGTACTCCCAGGTCCCAGGCCCTTGTCAAGGATCTGCAGGCCTGAAAGATCCCTTTGTGCAGTAGCAGCAGTACAGATCACTACAGACATTACTGCGCAGTAGTGCTCCATGGACTTCCTGTGAGTCCAGGCCACCGCCAGCTCTCTCCACCTCTTAAGAGTCAATGGCTAACAAGCAATAGAAGGGGGAGAAGCTGGGCAAACACGCTCAGCATGGGCTGTCATAATTAATAGTGTGGACACACGACATTGTGACTTGACACTAGTATATCACAGCTGTAGGATGTATGCAATCTGGATTAGTGGGTGAGCAGCCTGATCTTCTGAATGATCTTGCCATTTTATTTCTGATCTGGTTCTAGACCAGAAGTCAGATTTAACAATTCTTGAACTGTTTACTGAAGACCAGAAAACTAATGATCACAAGTAATGAAGCCCAGACTATTTAGTTGGTGTCAAAGCTCTTTTCCTTATATGATGCAGCAGAGATGGACAGATTTATTCCCCCCATATTCCATTCATAATCATTTTGGCCATGCAAACTAATTTCAGTTAATACTCCAGCTGTCTAGCAGGAAATAAATAGGTGATGAACACCTCAGTTTCACTCTCCTGGAAATTAAGGTAGCTGGGTTCCAATGGAAGGGTGGAAGATCCTTACCTAGGCACAACTCAAAACAGCCTCCCTTTCTGACAGATATTTCAGACTTCTTGCGTCAGAAACATGTCTCAGCAACCACCTTAATTCAGTTCTCTTCCTAACTGCACTCCAGACCTCATTTTGGACATGAGGCACGTAGTTCAGATTATTTTACCAGGAAACCAGAGGCAAGACTTACCTTCTCGCTGGTTTAACAACGGTGTGGTACTTGGATACTATGAAACTCACCACCCCATGAAAACCTATAAATAAGGGAAGGTCCAAATCCAATCACCCCTTCATAATTAAGAGTCATTTGTAAAATAAATGGCATACTATCCAGAATTTACTAGTAAGGAGTCTAAGCAGTCTTTTGTCACAGTACACAAATTCTGACACCACCATTCTCCTCACCCCCACTTTCTAGTTGCTGGCTGCAGGGGGAGACAGGTCCTCAGTATTTCTTGAATACTTTTATTCCAGAACAGAATTCCAAAGGAGTTCACAATCCACTCGTTGGCAATTCTGCTATGCAAGCTGTATCTAGGAATGAGTGTTCACCTCCTTCTGTCACGCCACTAGAATTCCATTAACAAAGGTGTGACAATAGGTGTTAGCAAGCACCTACACAGCATGCTCACACCAGAGAGACAAACACTGGTAACTTATGTTCATCACACTACTGGGTCAAGCAGGAATCATGAAAACATTCCCAGGAGGAAATTCACATTCAGATTTCAAATGGGAAAATAAAAGTAGTATTAGTTAGCCAGCATTATTACAGTACTTTTTTTAGATCCTGAAATGACATGAATTCAAAGTGGAGTGCATGTGCCATGTCGGATACAAGTCCTTGCCTGCGATGTAAAAGTCCTGTTCTAGCTTTCACTGCCAGCAAAGATACTGCTGAATTATCTACTATGTTAGAATTATCACCCATGTGTTCTAACCATATTGAAGAAGCTACAGAAAAGATAGAGGAAAAATGCACACAGCAAATTCAACATGACACTATACACCATGATAAGCCAGCCTCAAGAGGCACTTGGACTAGGGAGATACAGATACTAGAGTCTGCAGAACCTGCAGAAAATGCCAATAAATCATTACAAACACTGCTCTTAAGCCTGAGTGGTGCTGATCTCAAGGAGGGGAATTTACTAATCACTAATTTCTTGTGTGTGGGAGTGGGGCATATGTGAATAATTTATATGCCCCAAAGCACTTTCATCTGACAGAACTGACAGCAACCCCACTACATGAAGGCACCTTGCCCTTAAATTAAATACTGCTTTTTGAAACCGAAGTCATCAAGGAGCTAGTGGTTGTGCCATGATAATTATGATTCCATACAGGTTTTGCCTTTGAAGATGTTTGAATGGTCAGGACTAATCAGAAGACTGCTTCCCCTAGAGCATAACTGTATGTTAAAAACCTATAATCAAATGTTAGTCTTTAAATGACTGAACTGCTAAGTAACCATCTGAAGAGACCAGTACATCCTTGTTAAGTTATTGGACAATGTGGTTTCCTTTTTTACATTTGTTTATTTTTTTTGTTGTTCTTAATTTTGGATGTTGCTGGTTTTTTGTTTGTTTTTAATACAATTAAGGATGTATCCCACAAGAAAAAGCAGAAAGAGTCCTTATGGAAAAAAACCCAAATATATTGAACACATACCAATCAAATGGTACAGATATGGGACTGGCTTTGATTTCAAAATTTAAGTAGAAATAAAAAAAGATTTAATGCAACAGTTGTTCAATTTCCAAGTCTAAATAGGCACTGTAAAAAGACATTTCCGCTTTCTCCAGCACACCTTCCTGTCTAAATGCTCCCACTGTAAGCAACTCCTAGGTTCCCAAACAAAACAAATCACTGGGAACATAACCTTAAGAGTAAAAGCTAATATCCATCCACCCACCTTCTTACAAAAAAAGCAAACAAAAAAAAATCCCCCCAAATACAACCTTTCAATGCTGCTGTTTTGACCGGAGCAGAATTGGAGAATTTATAAAGGTTCAAAAGCACCCAAGGCAAGAAGTACAATATAATTTGTTCACTAATGTGTATTGGAAAGGAGATTAAAAACATTGAGATCTGCATCTTGGTACATAAAACTGTTGTCCTGAATAAAGAGAAATCTTTCAGAAAAGTTTTACAACTTGTTGGAAGTCCAGGACCCAGCTTTAGGCATCATTAATTGATAGGGCTTAATTCTGACTTGGTTATAACCACTTTTATATACTGTACATCTACCCTAGTTGGATCAGTGTCTGGAACTGCTCACTGATGTCCCTTTGAACAACTGTAAACTAAACCATAGTATGCAACTCCATAGGAAGCTAGAGATCAGGTGAATATACAGCCAGTTATATCTCCCCTGCTTCACGTTCTTCCGAGCTCCTTTGGTCATCTGATCGGCCATTAGCACTTTCATAAGAACGTTTCCTGTCTTTGAAATCTCGTGGTGACCTCTCTCTTGAGCTTCTATCTTTATCGCGTGATGTTCTATCACGATCTCTTGAACGCTCCTTGTCTCGGGAAGATCTTTCTTTAGAGGATCTGGAAAGTGGAGCAAATTTGAGAATTCAAGTTAGTTATGAATAACAGCTATCAATGATATTACCTTTTTCTTCTTTTTCCAACCTAATGTTAGATTGATATAAATAGGAGTGTAAGAGGAGACATTGTAAATCATTCTATTCATCTCCCTTTCGTCCTTCCAATTGCAGAAGAAATATTGTTGGGACAGAATTTAGTCTCATTTATTATTATAGAGCCCAGATTAAGGTCAATGGGCCTCACTAAATCTCTTATTTTCAACCTCTGCCCTCAAGCTTGCAACAACAGATGTTCCATTGAAATTTCTTACCTGTAGTCTAGCTTGAGAAGAACATCTAGCCTACATCAGATATATAAATTACAAACTCAAAAAATGTTTGAAAAGGTGTGTTTGATTAAAAGCATGGGAAAATTAACTTGGGTAATTCTGGAATGAGGCTATTACATGACTAATATAAACCAAATCTGGAACCTGTGCTGCAATTAGGTTTTGTTAGAAGAATTTTCCCTTGTGTGAATTTGCAATGTTTGAGCGTGTTGTTTTTAGGCATTTTAGTCTGATAATAGGCATTTCCAAAGCCTTTGCAATGAAGCCAGAAAAGAGAAGTTCTGTTAAATAATCCAGGTAGTTTTCAGTTAGCTACCTGTACTGGAAAAAAAACCCTGGACACTCTATATTCCCCCACTGCGTGCACTTAAGTCTATTGTTGAAAAACATCACATTTTCATTTTAATATGTACTGCAATCATAAAAGATTCCAATAAATACTTTCACAGGAAAATCTTAACAGCATGCTATAAAGCTAGCAACTAATTTCTTAGTCAAACAAATATGGTGTACTAGATTATACTCTCTCTACTTCCAGAAAGTTACTGTCATCACCTCAAAGCTTCAAAACTAAAGTCTGCAAAATGCTTCTGAACTAATTTCCTTTTATAAACTTACGAAGAAGTGAGCTTTCATTTTAGTTCCTTGTCTGGAAAGGTTGACTTCCCTACAGTAAGACTTTGTATTTGCAAACACCAAGATTTTCACATGTTACTCCTATTCCACAGATTATTTCAAGAAGAGGAACTACATGCCAATTAAGAAGTGAATATTGGAGTTAGTGCAGCTGATTCACAAGTATTTTGTGCTGCAAGTCTCCGGATGAAGTAACAATGCTTCCAAACTAGTTGACTCAGGCTAACTCTAGTAATTAATCCTAGAACAGGCAGACAGACAGGACATGATGCCACCCACGGCTTTGGCTTTTCAAACAATGCATTTTTTTTGAGGACTAAAAGATGTCTAGCTGTCCCATCTCTCTACAGGTGAGTTGACTGATAAGGAGGAAGACTGGCTTAAATGAATCACAACACAGTGATGTGACATTTATACAACTGTTTTAGCAACCAATATTACTATCAGAAGGCTTAGAATTAAAAAAAAAAAACACTCTTGCTTTTCTCAAGGGGAAGGTATAGCCTTTAGAAACAGAACCTCTACTACACTTACATTATCTAGAATGCTTGGAAAACATGACTCCCTGCAGATTAAGTGGATTCCTTCAGCAGAAACTGACCCATTCACCAGGCATGGAGGTGTATCCACACTATCATGTTTACCAGCTATGAATCCTGTTGTAATATGCGATACTGGTTCCAAGACAGTATCTGTGGATGTCTGCATTGGGTCTGAGGACAGAAAACCTGTAAGTAGCCTTGGACAAAAGTCCTAGGATAGCCTTGGCAGCCTGGGAAAATCCTAGAGCAGTCAGTGAGATATAGGAAGCAGGGAAAGATGTAGCTACAGTTTCAAAACTTTCTAAGTAAGATGTTTGACTAAATGGGCCTGGGCTGTCCCTGGCTTTCTCCGCAATAGGAGAAAAAACCCAAACAAACCACAAACAAAAAACCAGCAGAGAATTAGCATAGGGCTAGAAAATTCTGTTGTCAACCAGTATCTGAAGGATATTAAAAAAAAAAGCCTACATGCTAAGGGTGACATCTATCTCACCCAGCTTTAAATGTCTACAGTGTAGACATTTAAGTTATCAGCTAGATTTCCTTAACAGTCAGAAGAAGAAATAAACACTTTAAGGCATAACTTGTCTCATCTTAAAATTAACATAAAACTATGACAAATAAGTGCGTAATGAGACTCAAGAGATTCATATCTGATCTAGTCATCTAAAGCCAGGTGAAATGTAGCCCTATCCTGTGACTTTAGGTACTCTATCTGTCCATGCAATTTCCATATGGGACTACATTAGCCCTTGTCACATGAATTCTTATAAATGGCTCAAGAATACTGACATAACCATCTCTCAATTCACCCATATTTAGGTCTGCTATGATAACTCTAAGTATGCATCTCAACATCTAACTACAAATAATCATGTTCTCATTGCAAATCAAGAAGTGTAAATTACGTATTTTGTTTCTCGTGAGATTAAAGATGATTCATTTTAATGTGATAAATTCAAAATGAGATCCCAGTCATTAAGAGACTTAAATGTATCCACCTATTCATAGGGTGGATGATGATGCAAATTAAAGAAAACACATCTGGAAAATTTATGTATGTGTAGAATTCCCTCAGATATACCACACAATAAACATCCCTTTTCCTTTCAGAATGAAGAAATATCTTAAAGGTGGCAGCTTTTCATTTTATGTGAAAGGCTCTTTGGGAAATACTTCTGAAGAAGGGTGGACAGGAAAACCAGAAGGAATTGCAAGGTTTTCTGCAAACAATGACGCTCTGCATGTTTGCCTGTGATACTGCTGTTATACAGAACAAAACTGGAAAAAGACTTCCAGGAGAAGCACATCAAGAGTTTCTCTAGTAAGGAGTCTGTCTAGTATGCTTTCATGTTGAAGCAACAACGTATGTGAGGGAAACAGAAAACACTCTAGACACACAAACAGCTTTTACAGCAGGATCCAGCAGCCTACAGTAAACGTATTTTACGGTACTTTAACCAAGTCCAAAAGTCACAGTGAAGGCTTTAGGTTAACATAAAATGATGTAACTCTTCCCACCTAACAACCACAGTTCCACACTTCTCTTAATAGTGGTGCCACAGGCTGCCACTGTGACAATTTCAGTCGTCTTTCTGTTGCTTCTAGTGCCACATTCTGTTCTTCCATGGTAGTCTGGCAAAAGAACTGTGTTCCCCAGATCTGAATATATTTGGTTATTCAAAACCAAAAGGCTACGACTCCTTCCTGAAGAAGGTAACTTGCTGGAGGGTTTCTTTTATCCTGCAGAGTATTCTTAGCTAAAAGTCTCTGGACAACTGAATGCTTTGAGCTTAAATAAGAGAGGCCTCTCTCAAAGTTTTTTGGTTTTGTACCAGGATTTAAAAAAATTTAAAAAAAAAAAAAAAAGGCAATGAGTACTTTCCTGGACTAGGGAGAATGAAGTATAAAACATTTGAGCCTGCAAGATTAGGTTTCTTTTGCATTCTGTTATCAACAGTGGTATGGTATTCAACAGGAAGTCTCTCATTTTCATGAGAAAAGCTCTAATGGCTAGCATCTCTGAAAGGGAAGCATCAAGCCTGAATCCAAGTTGACTAGTTATCCTAGTCCCAGCACAGCAAGACCTTAGCTCTAATGATTCTTCAGTCTCTTGAAAACACAATATACATACATTAAGAGCAAAAATTTTGCTTGACCTCAGAGAAATGAAGAGGTATGAGCTGCTGATGATTTTAATGCACAGTAATTTTTTCCCCTCAAGTTAACAGTAACGCAATACTCTTATTCCTACCAAGGATTCTTCCAAGCAAAGTGTCCTTCATTACTTTAGTGTAGGATCTGACATCAGGAGAAGTATTTCCAGTACTGAATATCATCAGGTTGCAGTTTTGTGTCCTGCAATGTATTTTTTAACTCTTTCATGCAAAAGGCTACAAGGGCTCATCCTTCACTACTGTCTTGCAAAAGGACACAGATTTAACCTTCAAATTATCTTGTGCTTTTTCAAGTTGCCTTTCACAGCTGAGACTGACAGGTTTACTGTTACATTTCCTTGGTCTTAAATATTTCTCTGCCAACATACAGAAGACAATGCATAATTTGCACTGTACATATCATACTGGGGAGTTTGAACAACTACAATGAGAATCCCAGAAAAATCAATCAGTACAGCTTCCTTCGAAGGACTGAAATTGAGTCTTTCAAGGCTGGTCTTCAAAGCTGAAGAAGTAAAGGTAATTTGAGCATATGCTTTGTACATTGGTACATCCAAGTTAACAAATGTGTTGATTCAAAGGAAAATGTCTTGAAAAACTACAGGTTTGAAGATTTACTTATCTACCATTGTGAATGCTCTGAAGAGGCAGCCTCTTTAGGGTAACTGTGATGACAAACCACAATCAAGACTGAAACTGCTGAGTCCCAAATGCTGAGTTTAGAACACTTAAGAACACTCCTAAGAATTTTAAATACCAGACACTACCGATGTATTGACTAGGGTGCTGGACATTTAAGTCTTACCCATTAGCAACAAAAAAGAGGAAAGAAAAGACTTGGACCGACCCTGTCTTCTGACAGAGCATAATGGGACTACAGTCACCTACCCACTCCAGGAAGAAAAAAAAAAAAGCTCATTTTTAGGGCAAAGAGCCCATACTATAACACATTCAATACATTTCTCCATCCTTGGTTGTTTAACCTCTAAAAATTTTCTGAATTATGAACTCTGCATGTGTGGTCACTTCATATATTTTCTCTTATTTCAAGACAACAGCCTGTCAGTGTTTTAAGACTGGGCACCCCATCAACTGTATTGCACTCAAACCTATGCCACAGTGGCTAACCTATACAAGAAAGGAATCCTGGCTATCAATAGGTCTCCCTATCAGATGCCTCATCATGCAGTTCCAGCACTCTTCTATATTACACTTACTCATCTAAAGTCAGCCAGCAAATCCTTAGAAGCAGACAGCAACTGAGTAATTCAGAAGCAACAGACCTGGACTGTAAGTCTACAGTAATCCAGTCTCAAAATGGGTTTAACTTAGCAAGTGGAAAAATTAACTTTAGTGCAAAAATTCTCACTATGCATGTAGGAAAAGTTATTTATTTCTAGGCCAATGTCTACCTCTTTTTGGAGCTGCGCTCTCGGCTCCTCTCCCTGGAACTATGCCTGCTTCTGTGATGGCTGCGGCTCCGGCTCCGGCTGACAGTGCGAGACCTGTGACGATGGCGCTTCTCACGGGATTTGGAGCGAGTTCTTCTCTTTCGTTCCCGTGAGGCTGAGCGAGAGCGATGCCTACGGCGATCTCGGGACCTAGATCTATGAAGAGAAAGGACTTAAAACAGACACTGCATTCACCTAGCTACTCCCTCAGTGTACTGTGAATATTATGCACTCTATGCATAAGCAAACTGGAGAATGGTCTACAGTATTCAGAGCTATTGTGTTGTCCTATCACAGGTAGACAGAGAAGGGAAAGCAACATTAGAAATTCTACAAACTCCTTTGTGACTGAGGCAGACAATCTTACAGTTAATTCTTGACTGTATGTATGGTTACAGCATTGCCAATTCAGGCTTCTGAAGAGAATTAAAAAAATACGGAAAAAATCTACTGTTTAAAATGTAAAAATCTTGTCCTTATCAGGTGAAGTTGTAGAACTCCGCGATGCACTGATAGGGATCATCTGCCAAAACCTATACATCATGATGCTCTGAGAAAACAGGACTATATCCTTTCTCATAGCTATTCCAATGAAACTAGCCTGGAAGGTTCTTAATACCATACATGTTTGTTTTGGTTTTTTTCTTAATCAAATTGAAGTAATACCTCACTGGTGACCTTTCACTGTGCAGATTAGCAAGAAAACACATGTTACTGGTAGGTCATCTGATGAGAGTTCATCTGGTGCTTACAATTTTGAAAACAAGGGTTTTCACAAAAGCTACTAAAATCAAGCTTCTGTTCTGAAGAAAGAGCCATTCTCTGTGTTCCAAGTGTCATTTGAGACAAAAAGTTGCATTGTAGTAGCTATGAAACAGCTCTACATATATAAACACAGCAGCATGCTGATAAATGTTGTATAAAAACACACAGAGAAGACTACATAACAGAATGCTTTGTAAAGATAAACTTCTTGAACTCATAGTGCTAGATAAACTTCTAATGTTCCAACTTGTGAAAGGATGGCTTCGCTGATGGCATTTCTTCTCTGCAGATTTACATACCTTTTGGCATGCTTGCTGTGGGATCTGGATCTGAAATAAATGGAGAACAGTAAATAAATTTACATAATTTTATTGTCAAATAAAACATAATTTAGCAATAAACCAGACTACTAGTTGACCTATGATTGCATTTCTTGTTTTCCTAGCAATTATTTAGAGAAGCCTTCTATTTGTTAACATCTTTGTAACATATTTACCAGGAAACACATCCCTCTGACAATTGTTTTGTGTTTCTTGTGGTTTTGCTTATTTTTGAATCCTCCATACTAGAAACTCAAAAGAATACCTCAGCCTTCTTTATTATCAGCCCTTCCACAGAAAAAGCTTACAGTTCAAGTCAGTACTCCCTTACTTCTTGTAAGGCATATATTACCAGACTGCAACAGATTTCGTAAGTTTACATTTTCAACCTCTGAGTTTAACATGTTAAGAGAACTGCATTTCAGATTCCATTGCACTCGAGCTCCACAAGGTCTGGAAGCAACTATTTCATAGAAGACGACAGAATTCCTTTCCTTACTCATACATTCACATATCAATAAGGAAAATTTCCAACATTTATAAAGAAAATACCTAAAAGATGTTAGAAACTCACATGTCTGTAAGCTCACATCTGTCAGGTCTCAAAACAAGGTACACACCTGAAAATTATCTAATTTAAAGGCCATTTGTTCATATATGTAGAGACACTTCTCTGTAGCTTTCCAAAAGGCTTTCTATGAAAACAATTCAGGTTTTAAGAGTTAGGGATGAAATTAACTCTTAATCCTTGTATGTTCCCAAGGAATGCAGACTACTACGATCCTGCAGATTTAGAAGTGTGTATGAACTACATTATAGTTTTTACATTAAACCTAAACAGGTCATTATGAATATGCAATTAAAATAGATCCATACCTCCTTAGTTTCTCCCTTTCTTCTCTTTCCCTCTCCTCTCTACGTTTCAGACGTTCCTGATTCCGTTTCTCCTGTTTATCAGCCACAATCCTCTAAAAGCAAAAGGAACAGTTACATTTCAAAATGTCTCAGATGAAGGTATATAAAAATAATCTCTACAGTTAATATTTAGTTATTTCTCTCATGTATATTCCCTTTCCCTTGTGTATATTATTCCTTCTCTCTCCCTTGGTATATATGTATTTGTTTGGTTCATTTATTTTTCTCCAAGAAACAGAAGTTATTGCAGAGGAGCTGCAGCAAATAGACAAGTGTTAAATGAAGACCTGAAATACATAGAATTATGTTAAGTTTTCCACAAAGGGGAATTCAGAGCAGTAAGTCATGCCTTTTAATGTCATAGTTTCCATGTCAAACCTGTCATACTTTGGACACTGGGGAAAGATAGCAAGGAATCAGAACTGGGGGAGGTAATTATTAACTCTTTCAGCTATCCTGTGACAAAGAAATCCTTAGTGTTAAAGGACTTGGTTGGGCTGATAGATAATTTTGAGACTACTTGTTTCTATACTGTGAACATGAGATATACAATTAGAGAGGATGCTTCAGCTGATAGCCCCCAGGCTGAACACCCTACTACTGGGGTCAAGGCACACTCAGTAGAGGGCCCTCAGATGTGGAACTCACAACTGGAGATCTGGCCAAACCCAAGTCTTGCCACCTTCTGGACATGATGCAAGAAATTCAACTCTTTGTAAAGACCTTCTTCTGAGATGTGGAATTGCCCCAGCAGCATCTTGATTAGATCTCTGAGGAGAGCTCTGAGGAAGGAGGGGATAGTTATTGTTTTCTTTTTTTGTTAGCGAAGTACTTCAAAAGATTGTTTTATTGATGCTTGGGGAATGTGAAATAATTATATATGCGTATTTTTCCTGAATGGTGTAAATAATCAGTTATTTCAACCTTTTATGTCAAATTATTCTTCCTTGTACAGTATCAGTAATTTAAATACAAGCAAGGTTTCTTGTTCAAGTGACTGCATGATTTCATGGAAGGATGAGAGGAAATACACATGATTATGCTAGGCATCTAAGATGCATCTAAGGGTTGGGCTTTCTAAACAGTAAGTCATGGTATCCATGCAAGACAGCTGGAATATTAGGAAATATAAACCAAGCCAATTTACTCCAACTCAGTAACAGCATTTTCTGGTTTTAGCTGCTGTCTTTCGTTATTTCTACAGTTAAATGCTTCATTGAGCCTTTAACTCCATTATTTGCATATTAAAATCATAACTGGTATCAGTGTCCAAATCCATCCTCTTGAATACCAAAAGTCTAAAATATAATTCCAGTAAGTCTTTCTTTCACCACACAATTTCTGATCAAGACAGTGTTGTTTAGGATAATATTCCAACTGGATTTTGAATCTTCAAGCTGTAGAGAACATGCAACCTCACTTTAACAGTTATTTTAACTGTCTTCAAGACATACATGATTTTGTATTCTGACTTTGTATAGCTACAGACATGAGTTGTTGGAACTTATTTCATCTATTGTTAGGTAATCTTAAAAGCCTACAAAAATTACTCAAAGAATCTTCTTTCGTTTTTGGTATCTATAGAATGGAAGTCACCTCCTAACCAGATAAAATAAAATTCAGCTTTAGTCTTTCACCATACAGCAGGCTGTTTGAGCTTCAAGCATTTATGTAGATCTTGGTTTGAAAACTTTGCCTCGTGTTACCATCCTTCATACGTATCGGTACCAAAACGGAGCATTTCAACAGCAGCCCTATTCATATCGTATCCTAATTAAATAAATAACATATCACTCACTCAGGCCTACTACATGTTCTTGTATTTTCAAGCGCCTTACTACTTTTATCCAATCAACTGGCTAAAGTTCATTTGGCTAGCCCCTACGACTGCCAAATGTTTTTTTCATCACTGTTGTTCAAAACACAGTTCTCCACTTTTTGTTCCTAAGATGCCACTACTTCAAACATGTTTAAATACACCTCAGTGCAAAAGAGATAATCTTATCAAATTATCCAGATAATACAACATAATTAATATTTAATGTTTGGCAGACTAACAAAATCCCAAATTTTAAAGTAATGTGAAAAAAAAAAAATCCATGCCCAGAAATAAATATTCCATTAAGGCTGCCTTGCATTCTAAGTAGGAGTAAACGCATATATCCACAACAAAAATACAAGAATGATTTACCCGGAGCTCCTCAAGCTTCTCTCTTATTTCAATAAATCCTAAATGCAGTTTTCCTCCAAAATGGTCAGCAAGTCGTCGGTCATTGTCATGAAGACCAAGATAAGCAGAGCACACTTCACAAACCCGTAGCTTCTGCTGCTGAAAGCTGGAGGCAGGCATAGAGTTCCTGTATATTTCCTGGAAAAAGCCCCAATAATTTGCTGTTACTTCCCAATGAGCGGAAATACAAAGATAACACTTCACCAAATACACACTACAAATTGACAGCCTAATTCAATGTACACCAGTACATCCTTTACTTAATTCACATTATTTATAAATCAACTGTCTCGTTAAGATAAAAGGCAGATTCCTTATTTTGAAGACTGGAGGTACTCAAAAGCAGTGTATCAACAACTGGTTTTGCAAATTAAAGAAGTAGCACGATTATTACCTTTATTTAAGATCATATTATTTTAGAAGGATGAACAATATTTTCACACACAACAACTACATGCTAATGCTACAATTTCTAAGGTAGCATATTATGAAAATACTACACCAGTATTAATCCTGAACCAGTTTAAAAGAGTAGTTGATTCACGAGAAACTAGTAGTGCCCTGCATTTTAGACACTAATTAAACAAGTTAACTGAGCAAAATTTACCTAGATATTCACATGACAAACAAGCAAAACTGCCAGCAACCCCTCTGGTACCATTAAAACAAATGCAGATGCTTGTTTTTATGGAATTTAAGTATCTTGTTGAAATACGATACTGAAAAGCTCCCAGTGAGTTCTGCTACCTGAACACTGCAACAAGGACTGTTTTGACTTGCTTGATACACAAGCCACTGACTAACTGTCTGTCAGTGAAGACAATGCTTCACTTCACTGAAGCTTTCTGGTACAAGCCACATCAGCAAGCACACCATGAGGCAAGAAAAGGTTGGTTTCCCCAGTGAGAGCTGTGAGACTGAACCAAGCATGCTTGGTCAATCCAACAGCCACAACTGTGATGTCTACAGACACACCTGGCCAGTACAGTCAAACTAATAAATGCATCACCTGTAGAAGCAAGTATAATTGAACTACACTTCTACACTATTAAAAAGTAGAAACTAACTGTACAGGATGCCACAAAGTAAATTCTTTAGTTTTATATGAAACTACTAGTTAAGGTAGTAACAGCAAATAAGACACCTTGCATTACACAGATGCCAACCAATTTAGTATGGGAGAACCCTGCCTTTTCCATCCTCCAATCAACTTACTTCTGCTTCTCTCTTCTTTACCCGAGCCTTCTCCACTTCATCCATTACTTTTTGAGATTCTTCCACATTCCCATCAGCTCCAAGCTGTTCTACTTTGGCCAGCAGTTTCCCAATTTCTTCATTCAATTCATGAACTCTTTCAGCCTTGAAAGACAATGAAAGACTTACCACATGAATGCTTTTACTTATGGAAAACAACCTGACCTACGACTACTGAGTTACCGTATGCAAATTTGGTAGAATAGAATTAAGAGAATAACTACACCAGATAAAAATGAAACAAAAGTTGCCTTATGCAAAAACAGACAGAGAAAGGCTGAGTTATCAAGTCTATGTACCAACTCCAGAGTGGAAACTTCCAAGTTGATTCATACTGTTGTCTATACCATATAGTCTTGCAAAATTAATACAAGTACAACCATTCCTCCTAGCATGTGCATAGATGTGCAGAAACAAAGTGTTCTTTTCAGTTAGAAGATAACAGAAAAACACATCAAATTTTGCTTACTAAAAGGATGAAGTTTTGCGTAAAGAGTGTAAGAATTACTGACATTTGTATGGCATAGTACCACAGAGAGTGAAGTTTCATGAGCTCAAAACCAGAGGTCTCTTCCCTATGTTGTCTCTGTGCTTTAAAGGCAGTTTTGGAAAGGATAAAGGAAAATGTCTTCTTTTTCCCCCTCCTTAGTATGAGTTCTCATACTGGATAGCTTGCCAAAGCCTTAAGTTGACTCCTTAGAGAAACAGACCTTCAAAAGATACTGAAGTAAGTAGTTTTACATGCTTACTTTAGCTGCAACTTCAGCACTGATCTCTTCTTGAGTTTCTGCTAGTCTTTTCTTAGCCACTTCTGTTCTCCTGTCACAGTCTGCAATAAATGACTGTAGGTGGTCCATTGCCTAAAACATCAATAAGAACATGGATCAATGCTGTCAAGAAATAAATATTCCATTAGCCTTAACACTTTCCAGTTTTATTAAGATTTAACTTTTTAAAGTTTTTATTAGCAAAATAATCTAGAAGTTCACGGTGACTAATCACCATAAAAAAGTGATAGTTTACACATTGTCATAGTTACAAGTATTTGCAGAAATCTGGAAGTGACTCTGCCTTTAGTCTTCTCTAAGAAGTGAGCATTTCTGTTAAAATTAATGTTTGGGTTCACCTCACCCATACAATACATTTGAGTACTCTAACTTTTTTCACTAGGATTTTAATCTGTTAAGCTTATTAATGCCATCCCTCCAAACAACAACCACCAAATAAAACCCAACCCTTTTTATCCTAGTGAAAAATAACTTCCTAGTTATTTTTTATAAAAAAATGCATTACTCAAAATGTGGCACACTGAGACACAGCATATGAATTGTTATCTCCAGTACAAAATTACTTTCTTCCATAAGCATAGAATTTAAGACTCTCTTCCAAGCATACACAGCCATAACATTTGCTTGCTATTTGGTAACACTAAGACAATATATATGTTTATGATAATTTGTTCTGTGGAAGGCTGTTGACACGTCTACCAAGAAATGACTACCAATACTAATTAAAGACTCACATATAATCACGAAGAGGTATATATCTTTTATGTAACTGTGTCAAGGGTTTCTCTGCCTCTTTCTATAAAATTATTTTCCAAAAGTTTTCCTTCTGTGCATACCAAAACTTAATTTCTGTCACTCAGTATATCCACCTAGGTACACAAATTATGCTTTTTCTCCACCATTAAGACAAAATACATACATCAAGCTCAAAGAAGAAGTCTTGATCTTTGGATGCTATTTCATAGTCTGCCCTTAATGCAAGGTCATGCACCTTCAGACATTCTCCAAGGTCCATTCTCTGAAAAGAGACAGGGAAAGTGATATAACTTTGCAGAAGTGTTATGAGGAATGAAGTTAGCACAATCTTCCTTAGCAGTCAAACACTCTGAAGCAAATCAGCTCCCCTGTGGGAATGAAAGGACAGTTTAACAAGGCTATAATACAAAACCAGATCTTTAATAAACATGCATGAATGAGGAAGTAGTAAAAGAATGAACAGTTTATCTTATCATGATGGCTGTTTACTTTACAGAAGATCATTTATGTCCTACAAAAATGCTGTTTTACTGAAAGTTCAATAAAGTGACTGAAATGTGACATCCTGTATTGAATTAGAATAGCTTAGGAGAATCAAGTTCCCTGCAAGTAACTGGCAACTAAACGGTCAAATGCTTGATCTGAACTGTCTGCACACTATGACGTGTGTTCCAGTTATATTAATTACCTGAATTACAGTCACAGCACCACTATAAGTGCTGCTTAAAAACTGTTCTCGAAGTATTTCAAGTAGGATAGCCAAAAATCAAATCCCAGCAAAACATTCTGTAGATGAGTGAACATGAGCTGAGTGTTGGCCTATGTTCAAGAATTATCAAAGAAAAACTATAGATATTCTACTTGTAGTCTGAAAATGTTCTACAAAGGGCAAGAAGAAAGCATGAACTTGAACTAAGTAGGCTGTATCAATAATCTTGCATACAATGCCACTAAAGAGTGCCCAGAATCTTAATAGGCAACAAATACTGTTCAAAATTGAAATTGCATAGCACACAGCATAAGTAATCCTATTTCAATCTATTCCCTGTAAGTTTCTTTGGTGTTTAAGACAAGGTACACATGACAAAAAAACCCTCAAGAAACAAACCCAAACAAACCAACCCACACAAATAAAAACAACAAAAAACAAACCCTCCAAAGCAAAAAAGAAGCCCAAAAGAAAATTTGTAATGGAATCACAATTGAACACAACTAAAGCACTTTCTCTGCAAAAACACTGGCTGACACATAGTCTTTGAAACTGACTCTTATTTGTGTCACTTAAAACCAGCACAGCTTCAGGTAAGACTACTCTTGGCACTACTCACTTAGTATTCAGAACATCTTAACATTGAAAGCACATAACAAAAGTTGAACTCTGATGGAAAAATATGTTACTGTTGTAGTTTAGTAACAGTTTTAGAACCAATATCAAAATCATTAATAACCTGCAATTTTGTAAATAAAAGGTGAGTGTTAACTTGGAAAATGCTGTAAGTCATTTGGATCTGGGCCAAATAAGTGTGGGGTTTTTTTTCTAATAAACAAAATGTGCATTTAAGCAGCAACTCAAGTTTCACAAGTATAGCAGAAATCCCAAACATCTATTGCTTTCAACATCTCAAATAATCAGTTAGATGTTCCAACAAACCAACTGAAGTGATTTTTACTGAAGTTGTTGGTTTCTTTCAAATGTCAGAGACAGAAAAAGCATTGTTTAAATACAGAATTTTAAACTTGAAAGGTTTTGATGAACTGTACGTAAATACTTTTCAGCCACCACAAATCTGCTTTCTGGAAAACATGTGATCGCAATAGAACATCTGACTGCAATGCTATAGAAAAAGATTTAACTTCTTTTGCAAACCACATGGCACCTCAGCAATTTTGTTAACTGATGCAAATCCACAAAGACCTTGAAGCTGTGCAATGTATTACACATCTATTTCCAGGTCATTAGATGCTGAAACTGCAGCATTCTTTCAGGAAAGTAACTTCTATACTAGGAAAGCAGTATGAAATAATGTTTTAGAATTACATGAAAATTAGACAATTAAAAATCCTCCTAAAATTGTGATAAGATTGTTTTTATGTTTACTCATCACTTGTACTGATAAGGTATGTAAGGTTAAATTCAAATGCAATCCTGTTTTAAGTGACACACTTCAGTTCTGAATGTGTAGGTAAGGCTAGTGACAGACTTTAATGAGCTGAATGTAGTGACAAAAACCCTGAAACACATTCATCAAACATCAGAAAAAAGCTATTTTTATATGCAATCTACACACGCTGAGTAAATGCATAAAATAAAATTCCATCATACTAAAAAAACCCCCAGAATTCACATAACATTACCACAACATACCGTTCTTTTCCCTATATTCAGGCTGGATTTGCCCTCAAGACAGTACAATTTCTGATTTAATTTCTTCTTACTGGGAATTGTAAATCCATAGCCTGAAAGGATGGCAATTGCTCTGAGCAGGCGTTACTACTGGAAATTTTTCTGTCCTCCCTTCATCAATGTGCTGTGCAATCCCATGCTCAAGAAAAATATGCCTGTGAACACAATCTGGGTGTCGACCAAGTAAAACTTAGCATACCAAAAATAAAGAGAAAATTTTTCAGCAGTTCATCTTTGTCCAACTTGCCAGGCAGCCACAGAGATGTGATGACAATATGTAGGGGGCAATGTAATAGTGGACTTAAGTAGCTAGGATCTCTTACAGTATGCCACTTCAGAAACTCTTGCACAACTTCAGTAATGGTAGCAGTGGTTTTGGCAGATGGAAGGAGTGTTATGGAGGATTTCTTTTTGTTACATGTCTCAATCTGAAGACAAGAAACTTTGTTGGATCAAAGAGGGGAAGAGAAGCCAGAGTGTAGCCTTATGAATACTTATCTGGGTAACAAACAGGCAGCAAGAACAAGCAGGCACAAGAGAAAAGGATTCTTTTTCATTTGCTTTGCTGCTAAAGAAATTCACTATTGCTGAAATTGCTCCTTAACACAGCCTGTACTAATCTTGGCTAATCCTCTGAAAGCACCTTCACAGAAATAGTATTACTACTAAATGCCTTTCTTAAAAAGTTCTGTTAGCAAACCCCAACGCCAAGAGGCATAAAAAAATATTTAAAAATTTCAAACCAGTTTGCATATTATATGCAAAATCAGGCTAAAAAGCACTTCTGGTATAAGTTATGCAACATCAGGTAAAAACAATTCATCTTGGGGACAATTCATTACTCTACAATGTATGTGCTGGATCAGGATTGCTCAGGACTGTAATAAGCACAGAATAGCTCATATTATAATTTGGCTCATATGGCTAGCTGCAAAGTAGATAGACAGCAGATGGAAATGGACAAAAGATATAGCAAGACATATTGCTTTCATTTTCCACATGTCCACCTTGCAATTTGATGCCACGACATACTCGCCTCCAGGGGCAAAGAACAAGCATGGGTAGCCATTTAAAGATCAGTCACATCTGAAACAGAAGACGGTTATGAAGAAAAAATGATGTTCAGTCCCTAGGCTAGACATAACTAAAGTTTACTGAATACGTAAAGCCATGCTTTGGAGCTTTTTGCAGTTACTGCACTTTTACTGAAGACTAAAAGCAGATAACTCCCCGACCTATTTGGAGAACCTTCCAAGTGAAAGTGATTACTGAAGATTAGTCTAGAAAATAGTCTAGGCAATCACATGCAAAGCAGGGTATCGGGAGTCCTTTTGCTATTGCTGAGCAATGCTTACAAAAACGTTGCCTTCCACTGACAACCTGCTAACCTGTAATGCTTTTTTTTATTTCTCCATGTTAGGTGGGCAATTAAAGCTACTCGATTTCCCAGAGCTGAGGTTTAGACAACTAGTCTTTCATCCCAAACAATCTCATACTGAAACTATTTAGTAATCATTTTTGTCATCCTATCCACAAAATGGATAGAATGCCCTTGGTATTAATACAGAAATATAGACAACATATGTTTAGTTTAACTATGATGCATATCTCTGCATCAATCAAATCAGGTACCAAAAAAGAGAATCACATGAATTAAGTATGAATAGACAAGGAATAGCTGGAATAACTTGAGAACAGAGAATCTGAAAAGTTTATGTGCGAAATAATATGTTTATCGTAAAAGTTTATGTGCCAACAGTCATAACTGAATTGGAGACTAAACTCTGATGTGAAGTCTTTCTTATTTTTAAATGAGGTATTTCAGCGTTTACATAGTCAAGCTACAAGACTAAATACTATGTAACACATTAACTTTGAAGTTAGATAAACCATAGAGACAGTAACAAAAACCCCTGTTCACCTAGATAAATTAAGCTCATCTAAGTGGAATATGGTATAATCAGTTCACCTTCCTGGCACTGATCAAAGAAATTAAGAGTATGTTTCAAGAGACTGACATGATCGCTTGCTGTGACAACAGAGCACTTTACAATTCATCACCACTGGGCTGAAGGCTATGAAACGAGGTAGCTTATGCAAGCCTAATCTAATTTGCAAAGATGAAGCAGTTCACATGATCTAATCAGTCCTGAACTGAAAAGCTGATACCTTCCAGCAGCATGCTGCCTTTTTATATAACTACAGCAAATAATCACACTTGCACACCTAAGTTCTAAGCATGGAAGTTAAGTTCCACTGAGCCAATGGGGCTACTGGCAAAGAAATTAATTTCAGATTCAAACACTTTACTAACATTATCTGCAGATGTGTCAACTCTCCAAACTTCTCTCTTGCAGTAAAGAGATCTAGACAGCACAGCCAGTGAGCCTAAATGGATACAGCCTACCTTGAGAGGGATACCCAGTGGCAAGTGAACTGAATCTTTCTCTGGGCTCCACTGCCTAGATCCCTTCTGACTTCAGCACAAGCTTTGATACCTAGTTCCTCAGGTGAAAACTAAATTTAGATGTCTTAATGACTTCCACCCCTAATAAGCTTAAAGTTAATCACGTATTAAAGTATACTGCTAAACCAAAGGCTCAATCAATACAATCAGCAATCAATACAGTCAGCAAGAGTCCTGAAGAGCCAAGTGCAGTAAATTCATTAAAATTAAATTCATTCATGAAAAGTTATGCTTAACTGCAGGACTGAGCTGAGTGGAGTATGCTTTGAGGTCTGTATAAATAAAATGCAAACAGCAATGTTCCTCAACAAACACACATAAATACAAAACCAAAGTTAATCCGCTGAGCAGAAAGGAGTTTCTCAACCACAGTTTGCAAGACTGCATTCAGTACTTGTGAAATCTTTTCAACAGGGGAACCACATCAAACTAATAAGAAAGCCAGATTGCTGCAAAGTGCAGGACAGCTTGGGCTCTTCAAAGATAGCTAATGGGCTACTACAAATATTCAGGGTGTTACTACTTTAAACCTTATTAAAGTTATAATTAAAGGTTATCTTCCCACTTTTAAATTTTCATTAGTACCCAGTTATTTGTTCAGAAACACACCAAGATAGAGAAAACACATTCTTATATAGCTTTTAAAACTCGCCAAAGACAGCACTGAGCTCATATCCAGAGAACGTTGCTTAATAAATTTGTACCATTACAGGGGAGTCGTCTGACTACTACATACTTAGCTTCAGCCCTAATCTGGTAATACAGATAAATATTAGCAAGTATTTTTGTCATGCTGATGAAAAATAATGTTAAGAACCATGGACTGGAAAAAACCCACAAGCCTGACCATCAGCAACTATTAAGGATAAAAAAAACCCTAAAGAATGTTAACCCTTTAGGACAAAAGATTTATATAAAATTTGCTAACTTTAAGTGTTAAATTATTCAGTGTCTCAGCAGCAGTTTAGAGTCTTATTAATCTTTTCATTATAAAATTCTCAATTTGAAATGAGTAAACTCTTAAACCACTGACTTATGCATGTAAACCACTGCCCAAAGGACTATTATGAAAAAACAGAGCATCAAAACATGAAAAAAGTCAGTTAAAAATAAAAAAGCTTTTGTAAGAAGCACTGCCAAAAGCAGGTTCTGAACAGTCACTGTTCTACAACCTTGAATACAACGTCACTTCTGTGATCCTACCAATTAGTTCACTGTGTGCCTCACAAGCTTCAAAACACATTTCAAATAAAAATACAACCACAGAGCACAAAAGATTCAGAATTATAATTCAATAAACTGAAAGAGGATGCTATAATTTTATTTTTGTTTAGTTTTGCTGTTGGTACTCACTACTCTACCTATGTATTCCACGTAGCCCATTATTCCCATTGTCCTTAGGAAGAGATTACAAAAAAACCCAAATCTATCCCTCTCTTTCCTTAAAAAAAGTAACACAAAATCATCTCCTGAAGGCACTAAGACACCTCTAACTGCCTGACTTAGAATTTTCAGGTCTACAAACCCAGAAACCTAGTTGCACAAAAACATGTCCCTAAATAAAATGAAAAAATAAATTAGGAATGAAACCAAAACTCTCCCAATTTAAGTAGGTCACAATTCAAGCTCATTACAGACTAGACAAGTCTATTCAGAAAAGGGGAAGAGGGTAACCGATACAGAATAAACCCTTCTGCTGGCAACAGCAGCCAGAAGAAAGATTTAAATTTCAAAACACAGCTAATTCTATGGCTCTACAACCCTAAGTAAAATACTCAGAATTCCTTTAAAGATAATTTTATTGCTCCTTTAAATACAAATTGTTCTGAGGAACCAAGACACAGAAAAAAGAAAGCACAAAACAGTAGGAAGCTGAGCACCGTTGCCAACCTTGACAAAGGTAGTTTCCTAATAAAATTCCAAATTTTACTAATTTGTATGGATACTTCTTTTATCTGAAATGTTTCTCATGTTAACCAAAAGATAAATCTGATCAAAGAAACACAAGGAAAATACCTACTAAAAGTGTTCTGGAGCCTAGAAATACAAAAGACTTCATACAGTATTTTTAAAAATAGGCATACACTTAATCTAACAAGAGACAAAATATGCAGANAAAAAAAAAAAAAAAAAAAGTCTACACACACTACTTCTACAAATACCTATTGCAGCTTGGGGAACATGATTTTATTTTCAAGGGAAATCAATTCCCCAGCAAAGTTTTGGATATTTGGCCACTAAGGAAAAGAACACACTAAATGAGCACAGCCTTCTAATTTAAGTCTTTTTTTTTTTTTTTTTTCTCTTGAGCTATCTGCAAATGTCCTCCTCGAGTGTTTCTGAAGAAGGGGGTGGATTGGAATAGCACAGAAGTTTGCATGTTGCAGACGAGAACACTAACATGCAGTTCATAAAAATTTCACAAATTATCTTGTGACACAAAAAACCAGCAACTGACATCCAGTATTTTACTGATCATCTTAGTCAATGAAGAGATTTAACCACAGAAAATAACCCGAGAACTTATTCTTTCAGAAGCGTAAGACTCTAGGCTTGTATTTAAAAGAAAAAGTCACACTATCTTTGTTACCTACAGATCTTGAACATGAAGATGCATCAAAATTCTGTCTAAACTCTAAAGAATCCACTGTAATTTTCCAAACCAATGATAAACTCTCTAGTCGCACCACACGCTTCTTGCACTTTTAGAACTGTGCTATTAAGAAGGAAAGTACATTTCTTTACACCCATGACTAGGTAAACAGAACACCACATGGGTCAGATAAAGCTTGTCTCTTGTGAGTCTCTTCCTATCACTTCCACCAAAAAGATAAATTAGTTCCCCTGGACTCAGAATTACATGGTAGAACACATTCTGTGGTGTGATGACTAACTGCATTATGAGGAGGAGAAAAACCCCTGACATTCACTGAATAAGCTGTTTAGTTTAGTACTCTAAGAGCAGCAGCATAATCCAGCATGAGATAGATAAGAACTTTCAGTGAGGAATTAAACTGGCTAAGCAGGTCTAACCTTCGTCCTTGGTCTGCACAAGACACATTATTGCACAATACTTATAACTTCTATAATTCTAAAGATCAACGTTTCTTTATTTGCAGAAGATGGCCATTCTAGAAGTCTTGGCTTACAGAATTTAGACCACAATAAAAAACTGTCAAATTAATGTTTAAATAGTATCTTCTTGTAGATTCTGACCAATGACATTGTATGTTTTTCTAGCATACTATTATGTCCCACATCTTCTGCCAGCCATAAGCTATTTTGCTCATCAAAGAGCCAAAACACTGGACAACATAACAGATGGATGAAAAGGCACATATTCTTCTCCCTTTTTCCCCATTCTGTTGGACAGTAACACACTGGATAGTTTAAAAGAAAACTACATATGCACTGATACACAAAGCATTGTTACCAATTTCTTACCACTCGTAAGAAAGAATGACTTGGAGGTAAGGAAATATGTCCCAGATGCATTCTTCAGTACATCCCAATCACATCACATTAATACCAAGACATCTGATTTTTGTGATGTGACAGAATTTTGCAATATGAAAGAAAAAGCAAAGTGCATCTTTAAAAATAGGAAAAAAAAATTAGGAAGCCACAAGACCTATAAAGCAGCTCAACATATGGGCCTTTTCTATTCCATTGCTGTTTTCATTAAGACAAATGCTAATTGCTCTAGTTCAGTTCTATTTATTTGGCTTCTTCTCCCTTAGCAGTTGCTTTGTAGAAATTACAGTTGTACCTGCTTCTGCAGTGACTCCTAAGATGAGAGAAGGATGGACTGTAACTACTGGTCTGTCAGTATCAGTACCAAAATAAGTTAAAAAAAAAAAAATAACATGCATAGATGTTTGAAGCTCTTTGAACAATAAGAAATGTTATGGTAATTTAAAATTACAGCTACTTGTATTAGAGGCCAGGTGATGGGTAAAATCAATTACCAAGCCTACATATTTCTTCATGGAAATTTCATATGTCTACATAGCCTTCTGTTTTGCAAATTAATTTAATTCTGTATTTCATTAACAGCTCCAGTCAAGTTAGCCATTTGGAATGATACAGCACAGAGAATTAGTAATGCTTCAAATAATCCTCACAATACTCTTCTCTCTGCCACAGGGTAAGAAAATATGGTAACACGAACGAGAAAAGGTACTGAAGTGCAGCATTAAGAATGGCAGGCACACCAGACTCTGCATGTCATCTTATCACATCACTCTCCTGTTAATTATTCTAACACTGTGAAACATTACATTAAATAATCAATGCAGCGTAACTGACTTGCCTTTCACAAAGAATAAGCTGCCTTAATCGGGCACCACAAGGTAAAACACAAGCACACTTACAAAACTACTGGCATGTGTCTAAGCTCCTTGTTTGCTAAGCCCAGGCAGAGAAGCCTCTACTATAGAGTACATAAAAATCCAAGTCAAACAAATATGCCATAAATGGAGATTTTCCAACTGCCTTAGAAATTGTTAAAATGGCATAGTAACTGGATTTGTACAAGTCTAACTATCACTTTAAATATATCTCAGCCTCTAGAAATGTAATTATTTGAACTTTCAACTGTTTTCACAAAAGTGTTTCTGAAGAAAGAAAAATCAACTCTCCTCCCTATACAAATATTTCTGTGGGATACTTTCTCACTACAACAAAGTTTTAAAAAAGTAACTTCAAAAGTTACGCATAAATTACATATAGTTTTTTCCTCCTATTTGCAATTGTACCTGCTTAAAATTACTCTGCTACAGCACAATTTGTGTAGGTAACATTACATAATTTATTTAAGTTGTTCTTCTGTTATACCAAACAATGTTGAATTTGTATGCAAAAATTAGACACAGAATGGAAAACTTCTAAAAATAACTTTGTAACCCATAGCATAGTTGTTTATAAAAGTTCCTCTGAACTTCCAGAGAGCACTAGATAGATACTTGTTTAAAAACATCTAATTAAAAGAGATAAAAGAAGAAACAGCATTCCATTTCTCCTTTCTTATCTAAATAAAACAAGAGATTTAGCTACATACAGTTCCAGAGAGCACATCATGAGGGCAGCAGTTGAGAAGGTGACTCTTGCACACTCTGTCATCACTGAATTTGATTCGCTGACGGGTCGTGTCACCTGCAATATAGAAACCAGCACATTCCAGGTGAGAAATCTGGGGAAGCCAGACATGTTCTGAAGATTACATGCAAAGCATTAACACTGCCCTGCTGTATAGTGAAGGTCTATGGAACTAGAACTTAAAACACTGTATGCTTCTTTGCCAAGTAACTCCAAAACCACAAATATGTGTTTTAACGTTCTATAATGCTATTTAAAAATCCTCTCACTTCCCCTTCAAATATGCAGCATTAAAAGTGCTTGAAACCAGAAAGACAGCACTAGCTTAAAAACACTTTACTACAACAGCATTTATTAAATGAACTATGTTAACATTCTATTCAGATTTTGCATGAAAGAGTGATGTATTTGTATGCAAAAATTAGCATATGAAATGCAGCTTCATAAGCACAAAATGATACACATTGAGTCCTTCACCGAATCCCACCTGATATTCATTTTACGATTTTGCTCCTGGATGCAACGCACCCTCTTACTTCTGATGGGAGTCGCATAAAGAGTTGGCAGAAGAATGATTTTAAATGCTTACAAACCTGAAAAAAGTCAGTCAAACATATGGACATAGCCTATATGCAAAATTATTTTAGAGATGTTTACACATCTCCATATTATAAGCCTTTTTTTGGTTTGTTTTTCCTTTTTCTACATGCTGTTTGTTGGGCTGGGAACATCTTAATTATTTCTTCATCATGGCAGGTTGTAGTTCCTGCATCAGCAGAAGCATCAACCTGCCCACACACTGAGGCCCAATTGCAAGTTTAAGTCACTCCATCCTGGAGCCAGACCTGAAGTCTTCAGAACAAAGTAACATGTTGGTAATGATGAGGGCAGGAATGTTTTCCTTTGAGTCATAACATAATTGTCACTATCTGAGATTCAGAGAGATCACTCCTATGGCACTCTTGTTAAGACACAGGCATGATAAAACACCTCAATCTCTCTTGGATGTATCTATTTTTACTTTTTTTTAATAACAACTTTTTAAGATCTCTGGTCATTGAAAACCTACTGATGAATTACTGAAGCAAGGAGGGCTGCTAGCATTAAAAAAAGACATACGAGTTCACATAGCAGCCCTTTCCATTTTATCAAATCTTTTAAAGAGTGTACATACGTTTTGCAGTTAGAAGATTTTTTATGACTTAAATCCTGAAACACTGAGAATTTTGAATCTATTCAACAATTCAAGAAGCCAAACTCATTACTAAGATAATTACAACAGAGGGGAACAACCCCCCCCATACCTCATTAGTCAAGCCTTTCTTACTGTTATGTAATCAAGATTTGTAAGTATCAGTTCTATGAACAGGATGCTAATATATAACATTTTCAGATGACATAGTTTCAGATTATTAAGCAAACGAGTTTTTTTCCAAAAACACGACATGCTTCATTTGTCTGCAAGATACAGTTAAAACCTGTAATTCACAGGACAAAGACTTCAAAAGCTTCAAAGCAGTTCAACAATAGGTTTTCTGGAGGGTGGCCTTACTGCTTAGTTATCTTGATTACTAAAAATTTAGAGCAATCCCTTTATAACCATGCCTGCTACTGCTGTAAAGAGCTTTACTATTTTTTTTCCTAGTTTTTATTTTTAGGAGGTGGATCCATATTTTTTTAACACAACTGCGTTTGTTCCACATTCATTAACACATCTGAAAAGTTATTGATAACTCACGGCTCGGCGAATGCGGGGCCTTTCTGACACTCCCTTGCAGATTGATGTAGGCAGGCAAAGATACATTGAACCTTTATAAATAAAACAAGGGGCCAGATTGTTCAGTTTGTATAGAATAATAGACTCTGCCAGCAATTTTAACACAGCATCTAGAAATACATGTTGACTGTAAAGATTCTTCTATATAGAGACACATGAACAAAATCAAGAAAAGTATTTTAAAAAATACTAATAGCCTGATAGCATTAACCTATCAGGAGTCAAGGAGTTACCAAGACCAGAAAATTGCTGAAAGACTCACGGTTCATTAGGTAAAGTTGGCAAATAGTATTTTCACAGATGTTACCTCAACATCTAGAGGTAGCTTTTTTCACACCTCTACCACAACTAAGAACCGATGCTACAAACGGCAATACAGCCTTTTTAATCTAAGTAATTAGCATGATAATCACAATTACCAAACTGAGATAAGACAACATAGGAGGAGGAAAAAATCTAAGAAAAAAACCCCAGAAACTGATCAATGACAGCCTCAAAAATATATTCCACATTTACATTTCACACATTTATTCTTTCTGCACTGTGCCTTTGGTGTAGTATTTGGGAGACTTTCAGAAAGGTTCCTATACACAGAATATCCAGATATTTACTTCCTCCTTCCTATGAAAAGCAGTTTCATATATATGCATTTCTTTTCGACCTACGCTGTTTCAGAAGGAAAGGTTTATCAAAACGAAAAGGTGTCTTAGCAATGAGTGAACTTTTTGTTCCTCTGGCAGCTCATTCCCAAGTCTGATAGCCTCAGAAGAAAATGCCATTTCTTCACGATGATTTTGTGAGTTCCAATACCTCTAAATAGTTCGGACCCATTGGCAAAGACAGAAGATGCATTCTGCTGCTGACCAACAGATGAATCATCTTGAGTAGGTGATGACCTGGGGTCTACACAGATTGCTAAGAGATAAGGGCAGAATAAAATCTATGGAACCACTATACACTTGACATTCAGTCTACAGCAAAAGAGACTTTTGTAGATGCCCTCTAAGAATTAAACCAACATGAACAGATGTGTTCTTAAGCCAAGGACTTCAGCAGTTATGTCAGATAACCATGACAATACCTCTCTTTGTCAAACTGTACATATATAGTTGATATACTGTCAATATACTGTTTGCATGGTCAAAGAATAAACTGAATGTCCTACAAAGTTTATTAATATAAAAACAGGCATTATATATTCTGCAAGAAGAATACAAAATAAATCTATGTACCAAGTAGTTGCAGTCATCTAAATTTTAGAAGGATCCTTAAATGTTTATAAAGGGGACACTACCACTGATATTTCAGACCTTACTACAAGTTTTATTTTAATAGGTAAATAATTAAAGTAGTTCAGAATAGCAACTTATTTAGCCCTGCCTCTAAAGAATACTGAGTATTCAACTGCTTGATCTTTAGGATGGATTCATGCTCACTGAAGAAATCAAAATAATTTACCAGAGCATTACAGGAGTCAACATCTATTACTATAAGCCACTCCTGTGCTTCTAGTCAGATTTTCTCCATTAAAAAAACCCCATAATATCACTGATAAAATTTATATGAAGATATAGAAAAAAAAATTTTCCTCAAGAAGAAGCAGCTTTAGTTTTACTTAAAGTACCTGGCCCAAACCACATTTCTGTAACAGATCACTTTCCAGATGAACAGAGAACTTTAAACCAGAACTGAAATAATTCAGAAACAAAAGCCAAACATCAAGGCAATTTCTACATTCGCACATCCCAGGAAATTAGACACACAAATATTAAATAGATGACAGCAGTAATGTACACTTCCTAAAGGAAGTTTTCTAGTTTGTATTAAACATGCTGACTACAAAAGTAACATCAATATTCACAACATATTGCTGAATAGGGAATATCCAAAGGTTAAGATCACAATGTGTACTTTACTATACAATTAACTTTGAACGTATTACCAAGCCTCCACAATTCATTCCTATTTATATATTTTAATCACAAACCAGCAGAATGCATACTGATGTATTAACGTTTAGCATTATAACATGCTTAAAACAATGATTTGATTCAGCATCTCTTACTATTCTGATGTACTCTAATACACCACTAACAACAATCCCAGAGCACTGATGAGGATTACCATTTATAATCAAACTGTAGCCTCTAATCACAAACTAATGGTGCAATCCATGCAAAGACAACAAATGTGAATTTATTTTCATGCTATTGTTGACTTCCTGCATTAAGCTACATCAACTGAAACCTGCTGGCTTTCCATTCGAATTTCTGAAGCATGTTGGCAAGGAACTGAAAGCTTTACTCACAAAGAGCTACTAACTGGGTGGAGTATGAGGTTAAAGATTGCATATCAAATTGCATCAGCAGAGCTAACTCTGTACAACTAGTATTCAATATCATTATTTAATTGAGGCTCAGCAGTCACAGAAGATCCTGTTCCTGGTACACACTGAATGGGCAGCAAATTCCAATATTCTTGTCACTAACAATGGACACCTCTTTAGCACACCACCACCTTTAGAATAACACATTCCTAAGCAGGACTGCTTCTAGTTCAAACACTGATTGAATTAATACTTGTGAATGCAAAATAAAATGAAACTATTTCTTAGCCAATGCATTACAAGTGGAACAAATACCGGAACGATTTTCTATGAGATATGACTATGCCTACTTGGTTCTTCATACATGCCATTTCATAGTGCAACAAATCCAGAGTAGAAAAATTCCTTAAGTCCTTCACCATTCCCCTTATTTTTAAGGGTTAAAGTACAAAAACTTTCTAACAAAGCCAGTAAACACACACAATTCACTAATCATGATCATTGCTCTTAAAGCCTTCTGATTACTTCTGATTGATAAATAATCTTTTAATGAAGTTTTGTGTTGCTACTACTTTCAGTATTTTGGGTAGGCTTTGCAGAAATTAATGTATACAAGATACTTTCTTCTGCCTTTACTTTGCTGTTCATCTGTATTTGAAAGAAGAGCTCTTGGAGTAGGCTCTTGCCTCCCTAACCTGGCTCTTGGCCTGAAGCTACCCAAATGGCTAGGAGTCCTCCAGTAACAGACAACAACATATTCAAACTTCGAAAGCAGATACTACCTTCTACATCCAAACTGGGACACAACAACCCACCAACCATTCTTAAGTAAACAGAGAACTCTTCAATAATCCCACATGGAAATGAAGAAATTAAAAAATGGGTTACAAGTTTGCACCTGTACCATACAAAGCATGCCACCAAACACAGGATGACTAAGATTAATCATAGAGGTGTCACTTGAATTCCCCCAAAGAAGGAGGACAGAAATTAGCAACCACTAATAAGGAAAACTGAAGTAACTACTGTAAACCAGAAAAAAGATTAAGATATGAATAGACAAAACTTTTAAGTTTCAATGCCCAAAGAAGATGATCTAGAACAAGGAAAGTGCTTTGGTAGAAACAGCTAAAGATATGAGTTAAAGACTCCAAACACAGCAGTTCAGCTGAAAAACCTACCAGGTAAAACAAAAGAAGTGCTGATTGGCACTTCATACATATGGCTTCTGTACATCTAAAGGCTCCGAAGAGTTTTCTGCTAGTCACGTAGCATAGCATGTTAGGATGTTTGGGTGAACATTTTCATGACCAATGTAAGTCTCAGAACCACACACAAATTTACTTGTCTCTTTAGAAGAATTTAATTAACTTTGTTAGTTTTTCATATTTCTAGAATGTATTTTTGATGTAGTGGCAATTATTAAACCATACCAAACCACCACCGTTATTTCTTTGCAACAGTCTGCAAATATACTATTTGCACTACTGTCAGTAGTCACGATCCTGCTCCAATCTGCATCTAACCAATTACTCACACTGACACTCACACAGCAAGGCAGAGCAGGTAACCGACCTGGCAGAAAACAAACCAGCTGAGCAAGAGAAGATGATTTAAGATAAAACAGTATCTTTACAATCAGGCCTTTTAAAGAAAACTTGTCAATCTTTGCTCATTTCAGCTACAATCTCAAAAAACCCCAAAACCAAACAAACAAAAAAAACCCCAAAAAACTTCTTAGGGTACTAACATCAATTGTTAACATTTCACTCAATTTCTAAATGACTCAATTTAGTTAAAACTGCTATGATCCCAAAGATCATTGCTTGTTTTCTAGAGAATATGGATGGTAAACCCAGGGTTTGCCTAAGCATATTACTAATAAATAAATAAATATTTGCAGTTGAAAAACAGTATTTAAAAAATTTTAAAAATCAAACTTTTCTACCAGCTTATTCCTAAATCTTCTGAGTGAGAAGTTCCCCCAACTGTAGTCATCAACAATAAATTCAACTTAAACTACCCTTTAAAATATTGGCACATGTAATAAAAAGTCTTTTAGTTTAAGTGCTAACAGTAAAAAACCAACATGAAGAAAACATTCGTATGTAAGCAAATGAGATAATTTGGGAAACCCACCCTATGTATTCAGCAGCTTACATTTAAGCCTCTCTGGGATGTCACGTTATTAGTACTTGCAATGATATACTTCAGAGATTTTTTTCAGCGTGCAGTCAACAGCAAAATCTAAGCCAGTTCCCCCCCTCAGATTTTGGCATCGTCTATATTCAATCCAGTTTTCCATTTCTCATCAGAGAAGCAAGCAAGACACGTTTAAGTTAGGTATATTATGGTATTTAAAAAAAACAGGTTTTTTTAAAATAACGTGCTTTTCCAGGTGTATCAGAGAACACACCTACCACTTACAGAATGATTTCATTGTATGGACATTAACAATACAACTGTTTTTTAAGTATCCCTGATGAATTCTAAAAACAGCAACCCACTTAAACTCCTGAAGAGCATCTGCCAAGTCCCTTCTGTTTCACTTCTCTGTCAGGTGTCTGTCACATGAGCAAAGGCAAGCAAGGAGCAGCAGGGCAGCTGGCAATAGGCTGCCTGAACCTCACACCCTGGCAAGGGACGAGGCAGTATTTCACCACACGTTGAGCGATGCCATGTGACTACAAGTGCATCTATCCCTGTGCCAAAATTCGGACCGGGAGGAAACGGCTTGCCAAAGCAAGTCAAAAAGCTCTCAGTTCTCCCTGTCACAAACAGAGGGCCCTCTGCTAAAGGATAAAGCAAGAGGCAGGACCACAGACACATATCTGGTTCTAGACATCCACACGTTGGGCAACTCCAGTTTAAAATGAGAAGGCTCCTTACTGACACAGTTTATTTTTCATAAATATTGTTACAGCTCATGGATAATTTTTGAATCAATTTGACCAATACACAACTGTGTTTTCTAGGTGTTCTCAGAGCTTAACACCAAACCCATTAAAAAACATATAATAACTAGGTCCTCCAAGCTTCTCTTTTCTTCTGGTTTCAGGAACCCCAGTTATAATAAGCGTGCACAAATTTCCACAAATTACAGCCTACAGCTCATCTCCTAGTTTGAGCATCTCATTGCAGAATTTTCAGAATTTGCATCACGTTCAGAGCACATACCTGTTCTTCACAAATGATATTACAAGATCTGAAAAAGTAATATATATAGACACTACACATTTAGTACCAACACCGGCTTTGAATTTACCTCCAAGTTTGTTCTGTTCTCACTGATGTGATCAAATGTTTGACCTGCCTTTTCTAGCATACTAAGAATTTTAAATTTGCACATTCTAGGCTCCTGAAGAAAACAAGCAACCCACAACCCACCCAAACACCCCCTCCTCCCCCCAAAACCCAAACTTCATAATGTCCAAAATTCTGTTTATCAGGAAATTAAAAAGCATTTTGGTAATTTTGAACTGCAAAATACAAACATCACCCAACTGAGATTATTTTGTTTAGAGCATTTTCAACTCTGTTGTGTTGCCAGTCAGAGCAAAATCAAAAGGCATTGGGGACAAGTGATGAAATGAGAACTACTATCTACCAAGAAATTAAAAACCTGCAACATTCTAATGAAAAGCTGCAGTTGGCATTTTACTAGAAATATTTGTCAAATGTGACAGGAACATAAAAAAAGCAACAAACCCAAACCCCACTACTCTCAAGATAGCAATATTTCAATGACCTTGAGCCTGGCCTTGAATATAATATGTACCAACACTGCAAAAAAGGATGATTTTCAATCCCTGTACACACTTCAGCTTAAATAATGCCCCACTGGATTTTTAGTTTTTAATAGAATGGTGTTACACTGAGATTGTCAATTTCATACTGATTCTAATAACGAAAGCCAGTTTTTCTCCTTATAGTTCCCCATCCTGCCAATTTTCTTTAAATGCTTCCTCCCTAGGCAGCTAGTTTCTGAACAGTTCAGCATATGCTATTTGGGAATTACAGGGCAGCTGAAAGGGGTAATACAGTTATCAATAAAATAACTGCTTTCTCATAAAGCTAATCTAGCCTGAAATTGCTTTTCCTAGTTTAGGACTTCGTCACTTAGCATTTTTAAGTAGCTGTCACAACTGAATGACACTTTTGTCCACGGCACCACACAATAGAAAATACATTTGCAAATTGCAGCAGTCCGTGTCTGTGTCGTCCCCACCCCCCCACGCCCCCCTCACGCTTAAATCTTCTGTGTAGTCTTAGATAGCTCTGAGACAGCGATCTAGGTGCCAACATCGAGAAGATTTGAGTTTCAAGAGCAAAACGTTATTTTGCCAAGCACTTAAGACACGCACAGCCACAACAGAAAGCATGAGTATCTTCTGAAGCAAGACAAAAACACCCGAAATCGGATCCTGCATAATGACTAGTCACCAACCAGCCTTTCTTTGCAAGACAAATCTCTGCAGAACAGTAATTTTCTAACAAGATTATCATGCCCTTGTTTAAAACAACTATAAGCATTCATGATACTGGCTAAGTGGAAACACTTTTATTTAAAATTCTAGATTATACAAAAAAAAGCTGTTACATCACATTACCCCCGTACCAACAGATGGCTGGCACACACTGGGTACACCCCAAGTTCATAAATCCTACTTGGTGCATGGAAAAACAGGGACCCAATAATTCAACACAAGACTTCAAACAAATACGTAACACCTGCAAAAGTGAGTACAACATGCAGAACATTTAAATAATCTCTAATTGCTGTCTACCCTCGGGTGCAGTATTCTCTTGTTTGTAAATAAAATACTACACAGCATAACAGGGACTGCTCTTTTCTAGCAGCCCCCAAACTACCTAGATTTATGGGTGACTGCCAGTTCAAACTTTCACGTTGATCGCCATGAACCCTAACAGAAATTCTGAGCAGCTTTACACAATGATAATCTTCAGTTCAATATGAGACCGCAGAGTGATCTGAAACCTGACTGTACATCTAGTACCTCTCTCTTGGGATTACCACCTCCAGATGTTAAGCTTTCAGTTAACCGTTAGGGGCTTGTTTGTTTTTAAAAGACTACATTCACTTGAGTCAACTATACTCTTCCAGAAAGCAACAGCCATACCCATCTACTGACTGAAATGATGGTTTGGGTCAGACATTAGACAAAACAGTATTAACACACACAACTCTCTCCCCCCCTCCCCCCCCCCAAAAAAAAACCAAACAAGAAACCAACCAACCAAACCTCTGATATGCTGAAGCCGCTGTTGGCTTGAGAGGATTTTTTGGTTTACTCCCTCCTCCCCAGTCTAAACCTAGCAAAGAGCCGTAGAGGTAAGCCGCGCGGGAAGTCTCCGCGGGTGAGCCTTTAGTGGTGTAATTCCGATGCGAGCCCCGGTCACCGAGGGGAGCGGATTTTAAATAGCAGCTGAAACGACAGCACCGCCTCTACCAAGACAACGGCTAGCACTGGCGGCTCCGTGAGGAAAGGCAGCCTCCGGCTACTCAAAGCCCCGGGGGCGACGGCGCCGAAGCCCACCCTCCCGCGCCATGCTGACCTACGGCCTCGACATGCCCAGCCCCACGGCGGAGCGAAGGCGGGCAGGGAGCCGGCCCCGGGGCTGCCAATCACGCCGAACGGTGACTGCCCGGTACCGCCGTGACCTCAGGGGTTCAGCGGCTCCGCCCCTTTCTCCCCTCCCCCGCCCCGGCTTGGGGACACTTACCGTCCCGGGACGTGCCCATGAGCTGGTCCAACATGGCGCGCATCTGGGCCTGCGCCGACATCTTGAGCGCGCGGAGGGCCGACCCGGCCCGGCCGAGTCACGCCGACAACGGCCTACAGGGCCCAAGGCCCGAGGCAGCGCTCAGCCCTCCCCCTCGCGTCACTAGCGGGCTCCGGGCGGAGCCGCTCCCCCGACGCCACGGGGTGGGGGAGAACTGGGTGCTGCCTCTCGCACTCCTGATGGAAGGTGAAGCGGGAAACCTGCCTAACGCCTGCGTCGCTATCGGTACAGCCGCCACGACAACCGCCGCCTCGCCTCCTTTCTCCCTTCCCCCCTCCGCTCCGCCCGTTTCCTCTCACGCTTGCTACGCGCGCGCGCGCTCCAGCGATAACGGAAACCCTCACGCACGCGCTCTGCGTCCCTTCGCCCGCTCCCTGACGTCAGCGAGGACAGGCCTTGGCGCCCTCTGATTGGCCACGACGTTCGGCCTGTGACGCATCCCGCGTCGAGGCCCTCAATTGGGCCTCTGAGCTTTTCGCCGGACTGGGCCCCTGGGGCGCGCTGATTGGCTGCGTGGCGCGTAGCCGTTGTGACGTCCTGCTGTCCGGGCAGCGTGGGCGGTGTGGCCTGCTCCCAGCGGCTTCTCCGGTTGAGAGAGGCATTGAGGTGCCGGGGGG
>VWZX01007372.1:189248-239836 GCA_013399015.1 Galbula dea | reverse complement strand
ACCGTAAAAAAACAAAAAAACAAAAAAACAAACCAAACCAAAAAACGAACCACCCCAGATGGGACTCGAACCCACAATCCCTGGCTTAGGAGGCCAATGCCTTATCCATTAGGCCACTGGGGCTACCACAAAACAACCTTTGCTAAGTAGTTAGTTCTGTTTTGCCTCCTCCTCTTTTACAAACAGCGTAGACAGCCACGGATTGGGCAGCACCTCCCCGAGCATGGCTCTCGGGCCGGAAGCCGTCCGCCGTATAGCCCCCTGGGAGCACGGGGCGCATCTATTGGGATTGTGCGCCGGCCTTCTGACAGCTCGTACGTTATGCTAGGCGTGAACGCCAGACTTTGCCTTGGAATAGCGTACCCCAAAAACCGAAAAGTTGCATTCTGTTCTAATCCTCTGATAGTTTTAAAACGCAGTATTTCCCTTACCTTGGCGGGTGTCCTGACTGAGGAAAGCTAGCAAACATACGCCCTCTTCTCCCCCACCCCCACTTGCCAGACAACCCAACAAAAAGCTCTAAGCGACAGCCCTCCAAGTGAAACTTGTTTTTACATCTTTATTTTTTTTTTTTGTGAGAAATCACAGAGACGGGGCTAATATGTACATTCCTCTTTATTTAGTACAGCATAGACACATGACACATAAAAAAAGTACACTCATGAAAAAAAGCCTGTCGCAGTGAGGGACAGGGAACAGCTACGCCAAACTGACTAAGGCTCCTACTGCAGAACAGGGGTCTGCCGGCAAGGTTGGATCCCAGAGCAAAGTCTGCTGCCAAAAAAAAAAAAATCTTCAGAAAATAAAAGGGCAAGTCTCTCTCTGAACAGGTGGAGGCAGCATTATCTGCAAGGTTCACAGAATACAAAGCCTATAATTGTGTTTGGACCAAAGCACTGATAAAACAAGAAATGCACTCCAGTTATTCCTGCAGAGGGCCAAGAGTCCCGACCTCTGAAAAAAAAACTTCTCAGGGATTGCAAACCTGAGCATCTGGAAGAAGTGAAAACATCAAGTAGTCTCACAGAAGACAGTTAAAATTAAGTCTCCCTGATAGGGCTCTGCTCGCCACAACTCGGAACGTGCAGAAGAACAAACCAGCTTCCCAACTAACAAAAGACTAACAGCCATTAAACTGACCAGAACAATATACACATTTGGAACTGATGCGGGCTTTTGTGGCAGCAGCTTCTTCCTTTTCCTGCTTCAGTTCAGGATGGAAATTAAGCAGGCACCAGTTCCTCTGGCAAAGAGCCTTACACACTTAAAAAAATTAAAATACAAAAAAGGGAGACAGGTGTATTTACAAAATCCATGGCTGGTACAGTACATCATTTTTAAGACACACTAAATGCTACAATCTTTCAGGTCCTGAGATTATTACAAAAAAAACCCAAAACCAACAACTCAAAACTTGCGTTCAGGTCCAGTTTTAAAAGGAGAGAAGAAAGAAATCACATTTAAAACACAGCATCCCTTAGTTATTGGAACACATCTCCCTAAAAATCCAAATGAAAATGGTGCTAACCACCCAAATGTAGCTGCATTTGGTTGTTCAGGCCTGTTTTCACAAAAGGGGAGCATTTCACAGGAGTTTCTCTGGAGACATCAGATAAGCACATGGCTTTTAGGATCCTCTTCTCCACCTCTTAAGTCCTAGGGTCTGAAATATGTATTAAAAGGAAGGTGACCTTGTACACATTCATGCTGGACTGAGTAAAGTTTCACAGGAATCACCTTCTCAAACAGATTTGCCAGTAGTAACTACATATTCCTTTGTCTGAAGCTGAGGAATGCAAAGAATTCCAGCTGTGATTTAACATTTGTTCATAACAAGGCTAGGGCCAGTGGTTTGTTCTACGCTACTACTGAAAGGCAGGAAAACAGTCTTCCTGTTCCTTAGCATTTTATTGTCTTGTGGATGACAGCAAGTCAGGTGGAGTTAAGCTGGCTATATCCAAACTTGCTAGTGTGTGTATACATTATATATATATACACACACAGACGTATACACACACACGTGCGCATGCACTAAAAGTGACACCAAATAAAGGATGCTGCGGCCAAACCTCTGTCAAAGTGATGATCCCCACTACCATTAGCTGTACAGACAGTATTTGGATGCTCTGTTATGACTGAGCCTCTTTATTGGGAAGTAAAGGGACCTGGCCCCCACACCTTCCCCCCTCCCCAATGAAGTATTCTGAACACAGTACTTTTGTATCTTCAGAAGTTACCTTTTCTTATAAGCACCTGACTTGAAGCTAAAGAATACCAATACTTTAAGCATTATTCTTGAAATGCTTCCAACCTTCAGTAAAAGACTTTACAAGAGACAAATCACGTAACAAGGGTACTAGTTTAACTACTAAAATATAACGCTGCTCAGTAGACTTTTGAGGGTAAATAGTAGTTAATTTTGTATTTTTAAACAGTATTCCAAAAATAAAATTTCTCCATCTATTTCCAGTACGGATCTTGAGAACTAATTACTACAATGATGGAATCACTTGCAATAAAACACACACTACAGTTCTCACCTTTGAGCTAAACTGTTTTTTGTAGTTACATACAACAAGACTAAAAGGTCTGTGAGAAATACAAAGATCCAGCTACTGTGTAGCTGGCAACTCCCCTTGTTTAGAAGCAACTTCATTTAAGTGAGAAATAAATTTAATTCACTTCTGATACTAGAAGGAAACCTGGGATGTCTCATTAGTTTCTGTACATGATAAAAAACATGCTGTGGCTTCTTACAACAATTTTGAGAGCTGAATATTTTAAAAACCTTAGACTAAAACCTGTCACAGGAGGCAATTTTTAGTTTGCCTCTCAAAGCAACTTCTTGACACTTGGTACTACACCTTGCATCAGTGAAAGGGTTTCTTTTTTAAAATACAAGTTTCTTTCTTCACATTAGCAAAACACACCCAGTATAGACATTAAAAAAAATATTCCATTTTCTTTGGGTAGAACGTCAACATCTGTTAAGAGGGGTAGCTGGGGGAAGGAATGCAAGTAACACTGAAACATGTAACTACTTATCTGCATAGTTGATTATTAGTGACTACTAATCAAACTAAGGCCTTATCTGGAAAAAGCTGAGAACACAAGAAGTTTCTTCCTCACTCCCCACTTCTCTGGTGAAAGTTTCAAAGAGGCTCTGGCTGCCTCAGCAGCTACTTAGTTTGGCCTACAATGGTGGTATCTCCCGACTGGTTTTGGTTCATTCTCTCCCTCCCTTTTTCTCTCAGTACTAAACAGTAAGAAACATAAATTATCTATTGATGAAATACATCTACACACTGCTGGGGAGGGGGAAAAAAAGTCCCACAACCAAAAAACAAACAAACCAGAACCAAACTACAAAACCCAATCCCAAACCCTTTAGTACTGAGCATGACAGGAGTCAGTGTACACTGCTTACCTTGGAATACTTCCCTGTAAAAAACCCCAAACAAATAACAAACCCTTACTAGTTAATGGTTATTATTTAAGCAGAATATAACAGCAAGGGAAGAGACTGAAATTCACTTCTAGATAAAACAGATGTATTTTTTTTTTCAGAGTTGCACTGTAGAATTATAGCTGTCAAAAATGGCTACAAAATACAGACCTATATCCTTGACTACTGACAAGATTAGCACAGTTTTATTTATGAGGAGTGTGCAAAACCAGCTATAGGGAATCTTTGTACTTCCCTAGTTTGGGGCCAGTTCCAGGCCATGCTGATCTCTCAGCATAACTCATAGCAGCAGGAGAGCTTTCTATGGCCCCAAAAGGCTATTACAGCAGCAAGGGATCACAGGGTCATAGAAAAAAGATGATGAAGCCACACCAGAAGTTTCTACAAACAAAGCATTCACCTTACACAACAGTTATCTTTCCAATGGCCCAGAAAGCATACTTCTGGCTGCTTATTTTGGCAGTGATTTCTCAAGCAGTAGACAAGACACAGGTTTTTCACAACAGCTGCATTTGTTAAAAAAGGATTGCAACAGTCAACCATCATCACCAGCTGTAGATTCCCCATCTCACAGATCATCCTATGATAAAGAGCATCTGTGCCCCAAATGAACAAAACTGCAACAAAAAAGCCAGGTGAGCTTAGTTTACTGCCACAGGTGGATGTGGAAAACTCCACTGAAGCCTATGGCTGATTAAGAAGCACCCTTACTATCACTCCAACTGGCTGAGCTACCAGCAATAGTCCTGTTTTTGACTGGCACCATCAGGTTGGTAGAAGATATCTGCCTATGGCCTAGTTTACATAAACAGGTTCACTCAAATGTGAAGACAAGCTAAGAACTGGAACAGCATAACTAGGTTATTCTCTGCCGAAGGACCATGTTGTATTTGGTATCTTATTTTCTGCTCTCTAGATGGTTTCTTCTCCTGTGAATGACTTCATTCCTGTTCTGGAAAGTAAATGCTTCCTCTTCATATTGTAACTCAACATTAGGAAGCACACTGCAGAACTAGCACACTCTAGTGATGTGCACACGTCACATTGTTTCACACTTGGTCAACAAGTGAACTACTAATTTCAGGTGTGCATGTTTATTTTGAGTTAGATCCTTGGCACAGAATTAAAATCACTAGATTACTGCAGATTGCTAATTTTATCAGAGAACAAGAAAACCAGCACAGACACTATTATGAGGGTTCACTTGTAGGTAACAAAACATGAGCTGTTTGTTACATTAAGAGAACAAATCATTAAAGAAATCTCAATAAACTGAGAAAGTTCAACTAAAAAAGTATTTCCTGGTGAATGACTTAAGCATCATGTTAAGCACAGCCAGATTTAACTTCAATTAGCAGCTGCACTCTTGCAGGTTTTACCAAATTCTTCACAGATGAAACATGGTAGAAAGTGACAACTTTGGTAAATGTGAGAATCTTTGCAACAACTGATGTCAAGCAGATGTGGATCACCATACACAAGATTCCTCACAATTCATCTCATCTCAAACTTGTTGCAAGGTGTTATTTCAATCTTCTTTCCCCTTACCTCCCTGGGTTTGTCAGCTACATATCTTTGTCTCAAGACTCAGTAATTGTGTGTAGTTGTCCAGCATTTAATAGGGTTGCCAGACAGGGCTCAATGTTTTACTCATGACCTAATTAAGATCCAAATTTAAAACCTCCAGAGAAAAGTATAGGAAGTTTCATTCTCATTGGCCACTTCCTTCCTCTTATGCACATTTACATACACTCACACACTTTTATTGTACTGCCATCTTTGCACAAACGTTCACTTTTAAGTATTTGATAGAGCAGGCAGAATGTAGAAGGATGAACAGGTTTCACAGGAATATTGCTGTATATGTGTGAGTGTGAGAGAAAGAACACACAAGCACACAGAACCAACACCATGGTACAGCAGCTATGAAGTTACATACGTTACACACTTTTTTTTGTTTAGAAAAGGGAAAAAATAGTATTAACAGCATAAAGCCATCTTGACAAGCTTAAGATTTTTCTCCAAAATGCCTTCTAGCACTTCAGGATCTCTGAGAACAGTTTAAAGAGGATAATGAAATAAAATGGAAAGGGGGAAAAAAACAACCAACCAACAACAAAAAAAAAGGCACTTAAACAAAGGACAGAGGCCTGAATCAAGTAAGTCATGAGGGGTAACAGCCATTTCACCAGAGCTAGGACCAACGAAAATCTACCAATCTTTTTAAAATTTCTGTAAAATTAAAATTGCATAAAATGTTAATAATTTACCTACTGCTTTCACCATCTGGTTCACTTCAGAGGGGGGAAAAAAACCCAAACCCAAACAAAAAGCAAGTGTCCCTTTAATGATTTTCCTCCCGATTCAGCAAAAGATGGAAGTTAGGTGTGGGAGAAAGCCTTCTACAGCTCAGCTTAGCCGCAGGTTTTCCCTGCAATGTTGCCTTCGAAAAAGAACGAAACAAAAGCAGAAGAGGGACCACTGTGCCTTTGCCAATTCACTCCAAAAACATAACCAAAAAAATACCACCAATCAAAACCCCAAACAAACGACCCAAACACCTCAACACTTCTAATCCATTTGTGGGCAAAAACTACTCAAAAGAAACCCAAAACTGTAAACTAGATTAAGATTTGCTAATAAATACAGCCAAAAGTTCATTTTACGAATATAGCAGCAAATGTGATAAAGTTAGCTGGAGTCCAAGATGACTCCCAGAGGGTTAATGGTTCACAAAACTGATGACAGCTTGGGAGAGTTGCAGAATTTCTCTGTTTTCATGTCCTCAAGGATCTTGCACCAGGTGGAGAAGGAGTGTGGAGGAAGGGTCAGGTGATGGGACTGAGGGAAGGAAACAGGCTCTTGGCACCTGTCCCACCCAGAAATCTGTGCATCAGACAACTCTGATTGGATTCAAACAAGAAGCAGAACCCAGATAATTAACAGTTACTTCTGATTAGCAGAAAACAGATGTGAAACCCACAGCATCCACACTTGTGACTTAGTTGATCAGTATTAGTCATGTATCTCAAATCAACAGAGAAGGCTGGACAAACTGATTTAGGCCATTTGCATTTTGGAGTAGGAGAACACTGCAGTTACAGTCCAAGATATCAGGAAACTTTACAGCCAGTTTTTCATCTAGCCTGCCTTCTTTCTTTGCAAGTATCTCAAAAGGATCTAAAATAGCTATCAAGACTTTTTGGACTTTGGATCACGTATCAGAAAATATTACCCAGATGGTTTTAACATCTAAAACCTGTGTGTGAAATTATTGCTTGCCTTTGTTTGGGGCTTTCAGTGAGCTTGACATGTTAGCTCATATACAGTCCCCAAACCAAGTTCAGCCGTGCTGCCTGGAAAAAAAACAGCTCTACTTGGCTTTCTTATTGCTTGTGAATACTGAGGGTTATTAAGTATGTACAACTACAGTATATTTATTAACAAAGGCCCTTAAAAAGTAGCAAAAACTTGGGGGAAACGTATTTAGAAGAGCTCCTGTGCAATAAACACTAAAACATTAACCTAATTTTTGCATTTGGATGCTACAGAAATCTTCCAGTTCACTATCCTGTTTATGCTACCTGCAAACTCTCTGGGAGCCACCCTATTATTTCTTTTGATTTGGCCTTGCTAAGTTTAACAAGGGAGAAAAGAGAACAGGAAATGTAGACCCTTTCATCACTTTGTTGCTGATTCCAAGGAATCAGGAGTGTGATGACTGAAAACAGTTACCGTCTGGGGGGCTGTTTGGACTGGCTTCACAAACAACGTATGGTCATCTTTATTCTCATCTTCCCACTACCTACTTCCACAATAGGACTGAGAAGCTCAATAGGCCAGATAGACAGGACTACTCCTACCCTCCTTAAGATTTAGAGAGGATACTCCTCAACTGAAGATGAGGCATAGTTCCAGGAGGAGAGGAATGTTTCAATTTGTGCTGTAGTTATACAGGGCTCCAAGTCTCTCCCAATCTATTATTTCACTAAGTATGAAGATAAAAGATGGCAATTTGAATGAGATGCCTTGATGAAGAAAATATAGAAGAGGTAGAACTCTCTTAGGACAGGGTGTTTTAAATATTTTTTACTGCCTGACGGCCTCACTGCTGCAACTCCCTTAGCTACATGCATTGTCAAAAAGTGTCAGGTTTGGCAGTTCAGAGAATTAGCATCCTGCCAGAACTGTTAGGCCTCAAAACCCAAAAGTTGTCTTCCTTCAACCCTTCCTGGGAAAAAGACAAAAAAAAAAATCAGAAAAAGCTTGCATTCTGAACAGTTTATGGTCTCTTGACAGAATTTGCACAGTATTAAGAATGCCAGAATTTATGCAGCTGTATGTTTCAACTCTAAATAACTATGATGATGGAGATGCAAGCTTATTTAATAATCAACATGTCACATATGAAACATTACTATGAAAAAAGCACTTAACTGGCAGGTGCTATGGAGTAAAATTAATGACCTAATGCATCTTAATTTAATTCATCTTTCACAGAAGTGTTGTGCAAAAACATTTATTGCTGAGCTCAACCCAACATTGTTATACTAAATACACAATATATATTATTTTAAATTCACGTATATATATTTATATAAAATTAAAATGAGCTCTAAATAGAAAAGAAATTGTTGTCTGATCTAGGAAAAATAAATCACATGTAAAAGTAACCTGAAGCTATAAGTTAATCTAGCAAAAAACACTGAAGATTCATTATCCATGGATCAAAGTCTCTCTGGAAGGTGTGAGATAACCAGTAGTCACTGTTTCAATCTCCAATCAAACCACTGGAAAGCCTAGCTACTAAGAATTTCAGCATCTCTGATCAAAGGAATGTTTCGGGGTTGAAGGAGAAGAGCATCATACTATTTTATTTGCTCCTTTTTCCTATGACTTAGTTCAGCTTCTGCCATTCTCATCTTTTATCTGACAGCGCAAGGGACTCGAGAGCAAAAGTTCTGTCCTAGTGTTGAAAGTGCAACATGTGCTGGATACCTCCTAACCTTACAAATGAACCAGTCGATGTATTGCTATTCTTAAAAAAAAAAAAAGCCAGCTTTACAGTCTTGTGCTACCACATAAGGAAGAGTTCAGGTCAGGAACTCTTCAGGCCAGCAGGGGCTGGAAATGCTGGAGACAACCCGTTCAGACCCCAGAAGAGAAGGCACCTCTGGTCGCTTTTGAACGACTCCTCTTTGGCTAATGCCTGAAGTAGTATTAACCTGGCTCTGGAATAGGTTACAATGAGCTTTCCTGAACTAGCATATCAGTATAATGCATTGCTTTTAGAGGGAGTTAGATGGGAGCTGAGCAAGATCTCGAATGAGTAAAGACTTGGTTGTGTTTTGTAAGAAAAATGAACAGAATATTACTTAATTTCAGTAGCAGATAAGCACAAGACAAGGGAAAAGAAAGTTTAACAAGTCGAAAGACTGAAAAAAAATCAATGTATCTTAAAAGTGGGAAAGAAATGCTAGTCTGACCTATAAAATGTGAGTTTCCTTTTCATGTAAATTGAAAAATTTCCATCCCCTTCCTCCCTTAAATAAGAATCTAGTAAAAAAACCCAAAAAACCAAAACCAAAACCATCCACAAAACAAGGAAGAAGGGATTTCCCAGTAGTCTGTGACTCACATCTCGATGTACCAGGAGATCTGTTTTTGAAGACAACTTTCTAATGAGACTGCATACATCAGTAGGCTCCCTAAAGCCAAACAGCCTTGTAAAGTTGGAAAAAATGCCCTTATCAGAAACTGCATTTATGTAAGGGTTTAATTATAATGTAAAGCATCCCAGCACCATCTTTACTGTACATAACCTTTGGTCCACATCCATATAGTACACTCAGGACCTACACATAATCTTATACTGGGCACTTCGGGCACTGATGAAGTAGATAATTCCACCTTACACAATGGATGGAGAAACCTATTCTAGCTCCTTTCACACTTTCAACTCTTCACTGGACATCACCCATAAAAAAAAAAAGTTTGTGCTGCTGTGGGTTTGACGATCAATTTCTTTTAAAAGCCAATCAGAGCAGATAAAAAGGCTTGTTTCTTTAGGCAAGATCAAACTATGACCAGTCAGAATGACCAGGAGGACCAGTCCTCCTTTTCCTTCTCTTTGATCAAGTATTGTTTTCTTTTTCTTCTTCCTCTCACCACAGTGCTTGGGATCAGAATATGTAAACATCGACAGAAACAGCAGCCCTGTGACAATAAGCACTTTCCCAACTGGGCAGATTCTGTCAGCCAACCAGAACTGCTTCAGCTCCCTTGCTTGTCCAGAAGTCACTGGTTTTTCCGCTGTAACTTAGTGTCCCCTTTACTTTGGCCTCCATCTGTAGTTTAGAGACAGCAAAAGAAAGGGAAGAATAAGAGCATGAGTGAACTTTCATTTTTATAACTTACAGCAGAAGAGACAGGAATTTAGCATGTTCATCTTAAGCATCACCAAAAAGTACAGTGTCTTTATAGAGAGGAAGACTGCATTTTTAGTGAGGTTTGTTTATTTAGAAATAGCACTGTTGAAACCCGAGATACCTGTCTTCAGATCAAAAGATATCTTTCTCAAGATTAAGCTGCAGCTTTGTAGACTAGGGGGAAGTCTTTCTTTAGAAGCCTTTACATTTTAATTAAACATTAGTATTCAACCCATAGGACTCACTGTGACAAGAAATCAAGGTTGTACTAAATATAGCCAGTTTCACAGCCTCTTAGAGCAAAACTGCCCAGGTTTTTTGGTGATGAGGACTCTGAGAACAGGATGAAGAACCCCCAAGCCACTGCAACCCTTCCTGTTTCTCCTCCTGGCAAAAACAAAAACCAAAAAACCCCAAACCCTACCGGTAGCAAAGAAAAGAGTAGACTCTAAACTGCACCTTCAAAAGCTTTGGTAGTTCTTCAGCTCTAAGCCTTGCAAACAGAAAAAGGAGACAGATGTTCTACTTCCAAGCTTTTCTTCTCAATCAAAATATGCAACTCTTAAGGATAAAATTCCCAAGGAAGGCAGAACTTCCATTAGGAAGCCATCACAGCGTTCACATACCTATACACGAAGAAGCTTCTGGCTAGAAAGTCAGTTTCACCTCCAAAGGAGAAATTGAGTGGAAAAAACCCCAATCTTGCTAATAAAGACTTTACGCAGCCTGTAAACAATCATATTAGCATTCACTAAGTAGTATTCTTTTTTCTCCACTAGCTGAATTTGTACACTTCCGTTTCTATCATTGCTATAATGAAGTACTACTGAAATTTTTGAATTTTTGTTCCTGACATTGAAGATAAGTTGGGGAAAAAATTGTTTGGGTTCCAAAAATATTGCTATGATAGAATGTGAGCTGCTGCCAAAGCCTGTATTCTCTAAACCAATTTCAGTTCTGGTGTATATTTTGTATCAGCCCAGAGCAGAAATTAAACTTAAGTTAATAAGTAAAAGACATAAGTTTATAAGAAAAAGACAATGTCTTTACCTGTGTAAGCTTGCTGCAAGTGAGCAGGCAGAGGTGAGTGAGACAGCGTTGCTGTGTGCTGAGCACCTGGCTGTAAACCCTTTAGTAAGTCTGGGGAAAAAAAAGGGAGAGCAAAAAAGATGAAAAATAAATCTTAAGGAGAGGGAGCCTTTGTGAGATAAGAAGCCTTTATTTTTGTAGTGTAGCTATAGTAGCATACTAATTTGCACAGATTTCTGAAGATATATCTCAATACAAAAAAACCCAAACCCTGAGCATTCTGATGGCTGGAATAAATCAACAGAAACAGACCTCATATATGGTTAATTGAAAGTCAGAGCAAGGACCATGTCTCACTATTAGGATACAACCCTTCATATAATTTCCTTCAGCAGAAAGCCCAAAAATTGAGGTAAGTTAAAAATCTAAATTTCTTTTTAAGCAATCAAAAAAAAAAAAGCCATCTTGGTTGATACTTCATGAGATGACTGTTTGATGTCTGAGATTACTGAAGTTAAGGATATTTTGAGGAATCACCATATTAAGTCTCTTATTTGTGTTGTGGCATTTGGAGACTTAAGATGTACTTCTTTCTAAAGATAAGGGTTTAAACCTTAACCCAAAAAAAGCATGTTCAGAACCAAGTGAACCTAACAATGAGCTAGCCTTGTCAAAGGTGATTTGGAACATTTGGATAATTACATAAAGTTTTAGCAGTGAAGAAATTGCATTTACTCTCCTATAGGGATTTTCATGAATCAAATTTGAGTTTGTCAGAACTTCATTGCTTCCTTTCTTAATTCCCACCTTCAGGATACATCTTTCCTTATGGCACAGTGCGATAACTAATTCTACTCACTCTGAGTTAGGCTGTGGTGGAAAGCCGCTGAGGTAGATCCCGAGGTGGTTGTCACTCCAGCTGTGTCCGTTCCAAAGCCAAGCAGCTCCAAGGGAAACTGGAAGGGCACAGTCACAGGAACAAGGCCACCCAGCATCCCAAAAGGAGTTAATGGTGCAGACGTCACGTTCTGACTGGTTACAGACAGGGGTGATGCCATGAGAGTCAAAGGTGAGGCGTTAGCCAGTAATGATGCTCCTGCTGTTGACTGTACAAAGAAAAAGAGAACTTCAAGATTTTAAAGCATTTGGAATTGTTTAAGGAGGTAAGAACTGACCATTTTCTGTTAAGTGTGGCCCTATTAAGAAATGCATTAAGCTATTAATAAATATCCAGTTATTCACGTAGGACATCTTTCCACTGTTCATCTGCTAAACAAGTACAATTATATCTCAGCTTCAGACATGACAGTATAGTTCATCTCATGTTTTTCTCAGTCCCACAGGTCACTTCCTCTATCTCCTTCCTAATTATGCACTGGGTTTACATTCAGAATGTAATGCAACATCTTCTATTAGATTATTAATATCAAATTCAGATGTACATCTGAAGTACTTCAGAAGTATAGTATTACTCTCCCTTCTCTGTATCTGGGCCTTAACAGAACACTAACTTTAGAAATAAAGAGGTTACTTAAAATAAATTATTTTTTAAAATTAAGATTCATACATAAGAACCCCCACACTTCGAGAGGAGTCAGGTTACCAGTATGTATAGCTGTGTATGTATATGTCAAAGCAAAAGGGAAAGAAAAAACTCTCTTCACACTACGTATGTCATAATGAAGTTAAATTCCCTGTGGATTAAAAATGATACTGCAAGATTCACAAGAACATTAGTTACACAACAGCTCCTAACTATATTAGTTCCCCTAACATTAGAACAGCTTGCTCATTTAACAATCTTTCCTTCAATATGCATATAATAATTTATTAATCTACTATAAAACAGTATAGAAAGCACTTCGAATCACTCAAGCTCAGATATTTTAGATATTTTGAGTTAAAAAGACCTCAGACTGAAGAGGACTCTGAACCTGTGCACTTATAAAGTAAGCCTTAAATAAACCCAAAACTTAGAACTAATTTTAATAAATATGTGAGCTTACAATGAAAATGAAGTCTCCTTGAGTTCTGTAGTACCAGCTTACAAACACAGTGATGAAAACTGAGCAGGCATTGAGTTTCTATTCGAGTTTTGGTCTTAAAGTGTTCGTATGAAAGCAGCTAAAGAAAGGTTAGTTGCTGCTTATGATAAAAACCACAAAAATTTTAAACCAGGAAAACCCTGTAAGTGTAAACAACTACAGATGTGATGTTGCTAGCAAATGTCTGCATCAGTCGTCTTATGAGTGACAGCTTCCAAGATATACTCCATCCAATAAGGAGAAGAAAAAGGATTAAAAACTTCAACACATAAATTTTCTCTTTTGCCTTAAAAGTATTAATTTCATAATAAATTTATGTACAAAAAGACAACCATTCGCTGCCTATGTAATCTTTGCTGTGCAATAGAATTAAAGCCATACAGTAATATCTTGCAATTGTGGATTTGTAAAATGCCTGAAAACAGAAAGAAGCTTTGTAATGTGCTCTGCTGCAGAGACCTTGCTTACTTTTTTAAAAAGGAGAGACACTCAGTGGTGGAAAGATCTAGAGAGAATGCCCTAAAGGAGCTGCAGTTCAGATGTTTCTATTTATCTCATCTATGATAGGACTTAATAAAAAGGCTCCATCCTGCTCATGTAAGTGAGTCACTAATCTTAAAAGTCCAAGCCAGATTCTGTTTAAGAGTACGAATGGTAGGCAGAGCTTTTTAAGATCACATGCAATAAATGCTGAATTTTAGATTATTTTGGCTTTGTGTTCTTAAGATGTATCTCTATAGTATTTCAGAGTAAAATTTCTGTAGAGCTACAACAGGTAGCTTATATTCTGGTAAAGAACTGTGTCAGACAAAAGGGGAAAGGAGGGAAACTAACTTGGAAACGCTTCACAGTTGGGAATACAATTATCATTACATGAAATGATGTCGTCTGATCTTCAATATAACTAGACCGGGATGTTCTAATGGCAGTCTGGGTACCATTCTCTTCTGACCAACTAATAGTATCTCATGTAGGAATTAAATCTGTAAACCCTGAATGTAAAGATGATTCACTTACAGTCTTATGCAAAGGTTTAAGGTTGAGTAACTAACTCCTTAGTACATTATACCTAACAACTAGTCTGGAATTGACTAACTTCAGCAGCCAGCCATAAGATCTTTAAGGCTAAATAAAGTCCTCTGTTATCACAAATCTCTTCCCCTTCAGTATACTTGGACTGGGAGGTAATTTGATTCTAATCTTCTCTTGAACATACTCCCTTGACTAAGCCTCAGTGTCCGCAAAAGCAACAGCCTTATTTCCCTAGTTTATCTTCCTTGCATCATTCTTCTGAACTACTTCTAGGTTATCAAAGTAACTTCTGAAGTGTCAAAAACCCCCACATGTAAAGTCACAATAATTTAGTGATACCACAGGCTGCTCAGTACCTCTAGCCAATTTCCCCCTTTCTGTGTAACAACACACCTTATTTTGCTGTATTACAGTATGTACTCATGTGACTTGATTATCCACTACACCCCCTCCAGTCCTCTTAAATTTCACTTCAACTGTCTGCCACAATGCATTTTTTATCCCAGGTGATCAGTTTCTAAAAAAAAAATTACTTGCCTTGAACTAGAGGAAGGTTTGCCAGAATTCATCTCATCATCCAACACAATATAACTTACTTCCCTCATCCATCATCTTTTTAAAGTACTACCTCATCCACTTCACATTTTCTTCTACATCAAAGGAATTGTAATCCACTGGATTCTGTTGATTGCACCGGGAAGAAGCTACTCCTGTTCCCAGTACATTCACTGTAGTCTGTCTCCTCCAGACACCTTCCAGAGTACCTAAACTGCACTGTATCTGGCTCAGCTCTTCCCTAGGCCTGATGTCATACCTCAGCAGCCCTTACACAGCATATGGGTTGTGGATTTTTACATTCAAAGTACCCAAAATAATGAGAAGTCTGTGTCAGAGCCTGCAAGACAATTCTTGTTTACTCTAACAGACTTCAGGTACAGTAGAATGAAAGATCATAGAAATCACTGGAAAAAAAATCACCTTCCTCCTGTTATTCAGCTGCACTGAGAAAATGCAGAGCAAACTAAAAGATTATAAACCGTTACTAAAAAATGAGTATAGATCACTACCATGCAATAGCTATATACATTGTCCAAAAAAATACAAAGCTTTTCCATTTGCTGTACACCAAGGCTCTGATTTACAGTGATACTGCTTTTCTCATGTTTACGCAGTGAAGACTTCAGGATAGTGAGAGCAATAAATATAGTGGAAAACCTCAAACTCTCAAATCATCCCAGTAATTAAATCATTCCCAATAAGAAGAATGTAGAACTTGGGAAAGCAAGTTCTTCTGGTAAACAAATCTTCTGGGTAAACAATAGGTTTGCATGGGGTTTTGAACAATATTTTCCAAATATTTTTTGTATTACTTTATCTCCAGTCATAAAGTTCTGTGTAAGCTCTCAATCAATCTGTAGGATATTTATACATTAATGAGGTGTCCTTAAGTTCAGTTTGACTAGATCCTACAAAATAAAATATATATTTAACCTACAGAAAAGCCCTTAAAAGTATTAATTTTAAATACAAGTCTTACATTACACACAAGTAACTAATCTTCAGTTCTGCAAGTTCATAATGAAGTTTGGCAGCAAATGTACCAAGACACCTTTTCATATGACCATCATCATTACAAGTAAGTAAATATGGAAGAACACATGAATCCAATAAAGAAAATACATTCTCTGAAAATATGGCAACAGTAGCTTACCTTTTCTAGTGCTCTTAAGAAAAACCCAAACAAAATCCAAACAAAACCACAAAATCACTAACCACAAAACTAAGTGATTTCTGTTCCACAGGTGAGACTAACCCAACATTTCCAACATTATACAGTGAGGATTTGTTCCACACTGATCCCTGCATTTCACATGAGCTGGAAATACTAATTTACTAGTGCGAAACAGTTCCACTACTATTAGCATTTATGCTAAGTATAAACATTAAATTCATTACATTCTCAAATCAAAATATTGCAAAGAATGTTTACAAAATGTGATAAATATGAATGTTAAGTTTAAATATAAACTCATTAGAAGCATACCTGCACACTGGCTGCTACAACTGGAGACCCTGAGGCAGAAGATGCTCTGTGTGGAGTTGACAATTGCTTAGTAGCACCCTGTGTTCCACTTCCTGCTCCCCCAGACAGACTAGTCCTACTAGCTCCACTTGAGTTAAGGTTACTGCCTCTGTTGGCAGGTACATTCATTCCAACTCCACCCAAATTATTTTTACCAACAGTTCCAGAAGGAGAAGAGTTGGGCAATTTTGAAGAAGCCTGAGGGTTCTTTGCAGGCTGAAGGCCTGAGGTGCGATTAGAGGGCATCAAATTCATTGTGGGAGACTGCCTGCTGATATTTACACCACTGGTCTGTTTATGAAGGGGGTTGTTGCTGGAGTGACTACTCTGGGAAACTAGTGCACTTGAACTGGAAGAACTGGGTGTTGTTGCAGGCCTGGGGGATGAGGTGGACTTAGATGAAAATTTAGGTGATGCATTGGGCTTGGGTGTCACAGAGGGCTTAGATGCAGTGGGCTTGGGAGAGGCAGCAGGTTTGGGAGAGGCAGCCATGGAGAAGGGAGGCTTGAAACCCTGGGAAGAAACTTGTGACACCATAGCCTTGGCTAAATAGTTACTAGAGGTAGAGGTGCTGGATGTTGTCCGAGAAACCAATGGGTGAGACACTTGAGAGCCACTTCCAGATGAGGGATTAGACAAAGGCAGGCGATATACTACAGACTTATCTTGAGCTTTGATGACTGGTGATGAGCAAGACAGTTTGGGATTATTACTCAATTTCACCACTGGATTGGTCTGTGATTTACTAATAGTTGCTTGTAAAGGAGATACATATTTCTGCTGTACAGCTGAATGCTGGTGCACCTTTGTGACTTGTGATGTTGAGGAAGAACCACTTTGAGCCTCAGAAGATGATACCAAGACATTAGCATCCTTGGTTCTTTGACAGGAGGTGGAGATAGCTGCTTGGGTCTTAGAGGAAGAAACATGAGTCTGCGGAGAGGAGGAAGCAGCTTGGATCTGACTTGACCTCTGTAGTCCTTGCTGAAGTAGTTTGGCTGGCAAAGGCTCTAAGGAAACCTTAGGATTTTGAATTGAAGATCCAGCAATAAGGCCTGAAGAGATACCAGTGTGAACTAGGTCCTGGGGTTTCTTTGGTACTGGCCCTGTGTGACCAGCAATAAGACTTGATGAATGGGGTGTTTGAGTGGGCTCTACTTTCTTTGAAGTTGCCAGGGGCAACTTACTCATAATGCTTGCTAGTTTCTCTTCCCTCAGCCCAGGTCGAGGTCTGGATGTTGGTGTGTCTATGGAGGACCCAAGAGGTGATCCCTTGGCACCATTATTAATAACAGCCAGAGCATCAGAAATAGAGTCCAGTGAAGGCGGGTGGAAAGAAAGGTCTTCATCCAAGGAGTCGTCCAAGCAGATCGTCTCTGGAGCTGGTGGGCAGCTAGAGCTGGCTGGGGTGCAGACGGGTGTGCTGGAACTCAGTACAGCAGTGCAACTTGAATTGACTGAAGACATACAAGTTTTCTGTTCTTTCTTTGGACTAGAGTCCTGGGAATGAAGAGAAAAGATAGGTTTAATAGCCTTTCTGGAGTAGATCTAAAGTAATCTTTAATGTAATACTACTACTCTGTAAATTCAGATGAACCAAAGATCTACTACTGGAATTTTCCTATTAAGATACCTATGATACCTAGATGTTGGAGTCTTGTGTGCTAATTCAATATTTATATTTTAAAACCTAGTGCTGTTGATCCATATAAGTTTCCCACATAGTTATGAATAATTAAGGCATTAAGACAACATCTATTCGTGTCTATTAAGAACCTTTATCAACTTACTATTTTATCCTCCCAACCACAGATTTTTCCAGTGTTGCCAAATTCAATAGAAATTGAAAACAAACACAAAGCATCCATTAAAAAACTGTGAAACTCTACTGGAACAAGTACCTCTCCATGGACAATTTTCAAAAATCTAATATAGCTTAAAGTTACAAAGTTATATGGGTGTGTTTTGTACTACTTTCTTTAAAAGTAGTATACCCTCATGTCAATAAGCTCATTATAATATTTCCTGATGGAACCCTTCTGCCAGACTGTTTCTGGATTAGAGGCAAGAAACAGGTTGTATCAAATGGTCGTATAAAATTCAGATATCTAAATAGCATTTACCTTCACTTTGGGTTTAGGGGCCAGAATCACCTTCTTCTTTGCCCTAAACCAGAGGAGAGATGTGCGTTGTAACACAAAAGAAAGGCAAGTCATTTTAGTTTTAACTGTTACCTGATTATATTCCGATAAACTAGAAGGATGACTATTGGAGCCCAGCTTTAATAATAAAACATGCTTGAAATAGCAAATGGATTAAAATATAGGCAGGGGAGAGAACAGGCACACTTTTAATACATTTTTTTTTTGTCATGTATCTTTAATAAATTAGACAGAATTCACTGAATTGCTGATATATCATAGCATATATGTGTAGACACTTTTTACTTTTCTGATTTAGAGAACCTTCAAAATATCATGCCACTTCAGCTTCTTACAATCTTCTTGACAAGTTTGTCTAGTCAGGAGAGCTATAATAGTAACATAATTTCTCTATGTTGATGCTTTTGTCACTGAGGAGTATACTTCATGTTCTCATTTATATTTCAAACAGCATTAAAANAAGTTTTGTTACTTATCAACTGTGGAAGTGTTATATCTAACTTCTGTTTGTTGCAAAAGCCATTTAACAAACTTTTATGTTCTTTTGCAGTTCAGTGAACACCACAGCACCAACTGCAGTTGTGTAAGCAAGGATAGCATTGAGGATTGGTAGTCTTCAATGTCAACTTAGAAGTTAAGCATTTCACACCTTTTCTCATTTCTAGTTCTTGCAGAGGATCAAGATCAACACATTTACATCTTATAGGGCATTTATTCTCCTTTCCTAGGAAAGTGGGAATATGCCTCATTAAAAAAGAGACCTTACTGTAGGTGGCCCATGACTCAGTTTTGCTATTATGTAGAAAAATATCCTATGTTAATTCTATTTATAATAAAGGTTGCAATTTGGGTGTTATTCAAAGTCATTATTGTTTACTTAATTCTGGCTGAATGTGGGCAGCTCCCGAGAGGAACACAGCACTGTCTGAAAATCAAGAAGGTAAAATTCCACTGACATACACTGCCTTCTGTGGATATTTATGAGGTAGAGAAAAGACGAGGATGTACTGCAATCTGAGTTCAATTTAATATGCTGCATAGCAAAATTCAGGTAGTATGCAAAGCTTTGAAATACTTTTAGTAAAAGGCATTAATCCAAGAATGAATATCCACTTGAGTTATCTAACCACTTCATAAGAGTTAAAGTGTCACATGAACATTACAGTTATGTCTAAATTCAAACATTAAAAAAACCCCACAACATTGTCTCTTCAAAAAAAAAAAAAAACACCCAAAAAAACCACAACCCCAAATGTCTCGCTTTTCTCCTCTCTGTCCAAAAAAAGGGCAGCATTAAAGTGGGAAAAGGCACTAAGAACAACCTGAAGATACTAGTGAGTTGCCAATATTATACTCACGGAGCAGAAGTGAGGTGATTGTGAACACTTCGGCTTTCTTTAAAAAGCATCCTAATAGTGGTGAGAAAAGAAATGTAAGGACACAATCAGGGGACAGGGACAATCAGTATATGAAGACCAAATATGCTTGAATTTTCAGAGGAACCCTTTGATTATCTGTCCCCAAAGCAGCTAGTAGTTAGTGTTTGTCTGTATTGCTAGCATGATATTAGTTCCAGGCAGCTATAAACAGAAGAATATTTTAAAAAGGAAAAAAAAAAAAACCACAAAAGGAAAAAGGATTTCAAGTTTACTTTCAGAATACCTCAGTAAATGTCCAAGCAGAAGCCAACATAATGCAGTATTACCTCCTTCAGCTGGACAGAAGAAATAAATTTTGAATTCCCTCTCTTCAAAGGCTAATTAAATATTTTAAGTATCAAATCAAGGATTATTGTAAACTCTTCACACTACCTGTCAATATACTGATCACAGGTTTGAGTTTTGTTGTTAGTCTGTTGTGAAGGGGATTTTTAAAGCACAGAGGAAGAAAGTCAGGATAAAGTACCCAAGTTTGTTTCCAATTTTCTTCAGTATTCTGCATGGGCCGTTGTGTACCATTTCTGCAACTTCAATTACACTGGCCTTACACATTTTAGTACAGAGCCAATGAATGGCAAGAGTTTGTATGACAAATCTCAACAGTTCACATGCTTTTATTTCCATGTTATCAACTGAAAAGTGAGAAGTAAAAATGATACCTGACCTGGACCTATCCTACAGCTTGCTATCCAAATGCAGCTATAAATAGATAATTGATGAAAACTTGTTCCCCTTCCCTTATTCCTGGTAGACTAGCTAGAACAGGCAAGATTTTCTTACACCACTGCCAGCACACTAACATTGACCACTTCAGGAACGTATCTAAACAGGAGGTTTTCACCACCAATAACATCCTGTAGAGTTACAATACTTATAAAAAACCAGCAACCATAAATCTCATGCAATCTGGTAAAAAACCACAGATACCCTCCTGCTACAGTTCCAATGCTTTACTTCTCATGTTCCACTTTCAGATCTATTTTCACATTTTCTTCACCATACTTACCTTCAAATCTGTATTATACTGCTCCCCATCAAAGACTACTGAATACTTATGAAGAACATCATGGAGCTAAAGGAACATTCCTCGTTACAATTCCATGTGCTACTTTCTGATCTATCTAGCCCCCTGAGAATATTTCCCTTCCCACCTTCTTGCTGGTGCTCTATTACTTAATCATTTTCTTTTGGGAATGAAAATCCAAAATGAATCCTAGGCCCCAGTAATTCGTAGTATCATCATTAACAGCTCAAGAAAAAAGTGTAACTACTACAGGAACAGAAGTCAAGGATATGGTACAAAGAATGCACAGTACAGTGTATGTTTCAAAGGAAGAACACGCTTGGAAAATAATCCCTCCATTGCACACATATATTTAGATGTAAACGGTCATGAGAGAGATCAGTATGAAATTGTTTCTCTCTGGTCATGATTTCAAGTCAAGTGTTCTGTTTGACCTGCATAAAATAAATCTGCTGCAAGCCTACTTGCATGACGATCTTCAAAGACGGTGAAATTCTTGATATTAAAGGACAGACTTCCTGTTCCTTACATTTATTTTGACCGTACGCATATTTAGATTGCAGGCTTTTTCAGACACACATGGAATTAATATGCAACCCAGTTACAAAAGAAATGGGTCACATTATTTGAAAAGGCTTTGGGATTCTTTAGGACAAAAAGTATTTCTCTAAATCCATAAATATTAATAAAACAGTCTCCTAAGGTATAGGATGGAGTTACACATACAGACATGTGCTAGGCAGCAGTGATAAACACAGGCAAATGAATGAGGTGCAATTTAACATTATGGTCAACACCTCACCTTATACTTCAATACTAAGCTATGAGGAACATTAAATACAGTTAACTTTGAAAGAGCAAGAAATTTTTCCCCTGGGCTGAACTCACAAAGTTGTGGTACTATAGACCTACTGCAAATAGTAAGAATTCCTTGTGAAACACAGTCAGTAGGCCACTTTTAACACTAAAAGTCTAATTTTTTCCAGTTTACATAGCTGCTTCTCATTTGAGGCCACATATAAAAGGTTAAAAATTTTAAGCCTTCAAATACATCAGATCCTAAAGAGAAAGGAGGGAAGCATCTCCCCATAAATACAGGAGAGCTTGTAAATCATGGAATCGTTATGCTTGGAAAAGACCTCTGAGATCATCAGGTCCAACAGTCCACCCAACAATAGCATGCCCACCCCAAAACCATGTCCCCAAGCACCACATCTACACATTTTTTGAACATTTCCAGGGATAGTGATTCCATCACACCTTTGGGCAGAACGGTACCAAAATTGTCCAGCTGGTAAATTAAGTCCTGCTGGTCAACAGAAAATTATGACCAGACAGCTGTTGGGTGTTTGTTGGTGGGTTTTGGGGGGAAACATCTGGTTTTGTTGGCTTTTGTTTGTTTAAGGGCTTTTATGGCTTGGGTTCTTTTTGAAACCACTTCTACTGATAGTTTAAAAGCTGATAGAAGTTTTCAGCACGCTTATTGCATGGAAAGAAGAGAACCGCATATGTAAAATCGCTTTCAAATACAAAGTTTGAACATGCTTCACTTCTACATATTCTTGGATGATCTCACATTATCACTTGAGTATTTTGCCACTATCATCAGTGATCTCCACATCTGTTCTTAAGTGAAGCTGGGATTCCTTGTCCCATCTACTTCAATAATATCTTTGTAAGATATAGTATCTCTTTCACAAAGCATACTTCATATACCAAACTAGACCATTCAACAGAAGTAACTCAGCTGTATGCCAAGAAGTGTAAAACTTCATTTGTTCCTTTCATTACTATTTCACAAGCAACTTATTACATTCTCATTTGCTACACTGACTGTTCTAGGAAATCTCAGTACAGTTGTTTTTACAGCTTGATAGAGACTTGACTAATGCACAATCCAAGTAATCTTGAGCAAATCAATAGTACACAGTTGAGTCAAATGTATGACAATAAATAAGATCCAAGAAATAGTTAACACCAAAATGAATACACATATAAAGCAGGTATCTTACCTTGCTTGCATCCAGCCTTTAGGCCAAAGTGGTTTCACTTCTGTTTCCATAAAGGTTTTGAGGTAATCTTCAGCAGACTGACTTCTATTTGGCTCTAGCTCATAGCATCCCAGCTTGATCTTGACAAGATTACACAACAGAGACCTGCACACACAAATAAATATACGGAAGGTATTTTCAAAAGCCCAGCAGAAAAAGGCTGAAAAATGAAAGCACTGATGATATACAGCTCCTGTTCACTGCCAATTGTAGAAAGAGCTCAGTTCCAATCATGGTTTTTTTGGAAGTTTGCTACCACACAAATTTGCTACTACTACTGGTTAGTATGTACTGCTGTCAATTCTCCATTTCCAACAGACCATGGCTCTTTTTTTCATCTTTACTATCATTTTGTAATTGGTTTTACATTTTCTTTGTGGTTTCCTCATAGCTGAAACATATCCTCTCACTTTGCTCAGTGACCTCTCTCTCATTTAAGATGAAGAATGTCTGAAAACAAGTGAAATCCATCCTACACAGAATCTTTTCTTGAGATACTCATTCTGTCAGGGATGCTGTCTTACTGTGCTTAAAAATACAGAAGTGCACACAGTTCAGTAACACTGGCCTTTCAGAGCCTCTTGAATGAGGAAAACAGCAGACTTAAACCTCCCTTCTTTAAATACGGCTTTCTCCAGGTCAGTCCGACCTATACTGGTTGTATATATTCCATGAAGCTTGCTTCCCTGTTGTCTTAACATACTGAAAAGACTAATTGCAAGAAGTCCAATAGCCCTTTTTAATAATATGTACACTTGTACTAAAATTAGCTTAGATCCTGTATTGGAAAACAGCAATTCTGACGTACCTAGAACATCACAGTTTTCAGTAAAATACATTTTGGGAAACACAACAGCAAGAATTCAACATTTCAGACAAGAATCTGTGTTGCCTTTGGGAGGTAACACAAAATATATGCTCAGAGAGGATGAGAAGGGTCAAGATTCATGATTCTGGATGCTGATTTGCCCAAGGACTGGCAGGCTTGCCAAACCAGCATTGACAATTTTGTCCGTTTGCCCCATCATGGCAACAATCTTCACTATTTATTGGGTGACAGTGTTTTGTGATCTATTCCTAGAATGGTGGGAAGCAGGTATAACTGTTTACATCTCTGGTCTTTGCTTAAGGAAGCTCCAAGTCCTAGGACAGGAAAATTCTCATGTATTTGGATATAGCAAATAAACAAGCTGTGAAAAAGGGGTTAGACATAGCATGATCTTGCCTTTGAAGTTCACAAAAAGGGTATTTTACCATTTGCACCACTCTAGCCTCAACCCTGTCCAAAACTTCTGAGGTATAGTGCTGAAAAGGTTTATTTACTAAACAGTATCATGTAATAACATCCCCTTGGAGATTCCTTTACAAAGCCACTGAAAATTCATGGAGGAAAATGTAATTTTTCTCACCTCACTGTGTCATCCCAATGAAACTTCTTTCTGGGTCCCACAACCCTCTTCCCAGGTTTCTCATCATCATCTTCCTCTGATCCGTTTTTCTCTCGTTCATCTTCTGCTTGCATCCTACAGTCAGAACAATTGTTTTCTTTGTAGGTAATACAACAGAGACAGAATCTTTCCTTGAGAAGGGAGGGCTGGTTTAGGTGTTTGAAAAAAACCAAACGGACCCAACTTCATATTCTCATTACTCTTCCTGAAAGAGTAAACAGTTCATCTTCCTCTCCCCATTGCTTCATGGTCCTTAGACACAAGTGAAAAGGACACCCTGTATGGATGCTACTAAGGGTGCTGGCTATAAACCTCATGTAGTGCATCTACTGGGAAATGGCAGGATACTTAATCTATTCAACACTTTTGCAAATCTAAAATTAGTTCACTATGAGGGAAACAACTGCAATGAACAAGGACAAAATACATCAAGAACCTGAACACATCATCTTCCTCTATTAATCCAGCATTTTGAGAATCTCCAGCTTCCTTCTCACAGTTTAAGTGTAATTTCTCTCAAGATCTTTTTAATTCAGTTAATGTAATTTTATTCTGGAGTCAGGTGATGACATCACTTACACAAAACTAAATAGTTTGTACAATTCAAAACTTACAGACATCTTTAAACTAGAGCTGAGTATTTTGCTGAGCTCAAGGAATGAACAACATGGACAAAGATTTACAGCTGGACTCTAGAAAGGTTATGCACAGACTGCAGAAACACCTACTTGGCATTCTTGGCTTGATTGCGAGCCTGACAGTCCTCTTGATACTTGCATAACTGTTCAGGCATGACGTTACTGACAGCCAGCTTCAGCTTTTGCAGTGGTTCTCTCAAGCGGTCATCCTATGAAAAGAAACATCAAAGCAGTCCTATTTGATGCAATGTAAAGGGTTTCAGATAGTTTCACAAAAATTATTTCCTGCTCACTCCTGAGGCAATATTCCCAGCACTACGAGTGCAACAGTCATTTCTTACATGAGATTTGGGCTGCTAGATGCTGTTGCAAGGTGACTTGACCAAGGAGTATCTCACCACTTGCAAGTAAGTATCCAATTAATCAAGTCTCCAAAAACTCTGTCCTACAAAAACATCCTAGGCAAGTCACAGAATGTATTAGATTATCTGAGTATTAGATTATTATTATACATAATCTATATACCTAGATAAGAACTAAGAATTTAGAAGTGTCTCCAAATACAAAGAGCTTCAAACATTAAAATAATACTATACACTTCCCTACATGTTTTAAATTCTCTTTCTACATTTTATGACTTTACATTCTTAGTCATAATTGCTTATTGAGAAGAACTAGAATACTATGTGCTATTCTATTTAACTGCTTAGAAACAGCATATGAAGCTGTTTGCTTTCTTAGCAAGTTGTGAGATCTCTGCACTCATGATCCTCTGACCCTCTGCAAAATTTAGTCCCGGATTTCATCTAAACAACGAGGTCAGGATACTTCACATCACAGATAACTTCTTTATCCAACAGGAAAACATTTTTAAAGAGAAAAGCAACTCTAAATGGCAAAGTATTTGTAAGACCCAGCCACAAATACAAATTTGCACAAACAGTACAGGCTGGGTCATCTATTATCCATCTTTTTTTTTTTTTTTGACAGAAGCAAATGCAATAGTATTTTTTTTAGCTTTTCATAACCATGATTGTGGCTTTCTAGTTCTGCTACTTTCATATGTACTCTGTACTCAGCTTTCAAGGTGAAAGCACTTCAATCTCAAATAAAGGGTATGAAATACTTAAAATATGTTTCTAAAGTAATGACAACAATAGCAGGTACATACAGACAAAAAAGCTTTTACGCTGATATAGCAACTGCTCCAAAATCTTTTGCTTCACTGGAGACTGTGTGGCTGTTGCTCTGCTGTCCTTCATTCTGCCCCCACCACTATTACACAACTGACTCATGCTGGAGCTAATTTCCCCATCATTACCTGGACATTGAGGTGCAACTTCTTCAGACGCTTTATCAGTGTGTCCTTATTGCATGGCACAAAAGCCTCGAGGTGAGAGTACACTCCATTGCGGATGGCAGGATTTATCTCTTGTAACTGGAGCTCAATACTGACAAACAGGAAAGAATCAACCAGCAAGGCACTCCAACATGAAGAAGAGAACTGAACAAAAAGCTAAGGAAGCTTTGTATGCATAACATATTGTAACTATGCATACTAAAAACTGCAGTTTGGGACATTTTCAGATAAACTTTTTTAAAAAAGGAGGAAGTCTTAATGAATGGCAAGAAACCATCCATATACATACCTCTCCACCAATGCTGCACACTGTCATTCCAATTTTGTTTACTCCCACCACTGCATATCTATCTTGATAAATTTTGACTGCTACAGTCATCTAGAGATTGATTTGTTTCTTTAATTAAATTAAATGCTTAGTTGAAGATATTAAATGCTTAGTTGAAGAACTACAGAGTAAAAGAGCTGGCACTATCCTTCATGAAAGCTGAAGGTGTTTTGAATTATGAAGGTGGGGGCCACGAAGAAATAGTGGCAGCTCTGTTGAATTTTACATATGAAGTCAAGGACAAAGGGCACTACAAAACACTTAACACTGGATGCAGATAGCCATGACAGGAATTGTATTAATATATAAATCTCTCAATAACTAGCTTAAAAGTCAGTGGAGGTAGGATCAGTCTAAGGACTTTGTTGGAACAACCGCAATAATACATCCTCTTTCACACTCTTCCTTTCACCCTCTTTCCAAAAAGGGAAAGTTGTACAGATAAACACTTACTCCAGCAGAATATTATTCATGTCTTGTGTGAAAAACTTCTTCCTGCCTTCTTCATCAAACATCTTGGCGGCCTGAAAACACAGCAATAGAGTATCCAAAAGTTCATAGAGCATTTTCTACTGTCAACCTTTGCATCTTTACTTTTACAGCTGTATCACATTTTTATTTTCAAGGGAACACCACTACTTGGAAATAAATAAACAAAACCAAATGATACTCAACCGTTTAGAGAAAAAGATGAGTATTATTATACTCAAAAATGTCTTGCTCTAGGACAAAATCATTCTAGTTAGAATCTGCCTGATGTTACACATCCATCTTTTCAATAACCATGAAAAAAGTAAGTCGTAGAGATGTTTTATTATCTCATCACCAGCAACATTCCACTACCATTGTTTGTTTTTATAAAGAGGAGCATTGCTTGAGAAGCCAAGCAGCAAGAGCATCAACACATTTCTACTCTCAGTCTATGAAAGGCTCCTTTTTTACCTCTGTTATATGTTTCATCCAGTTATGACTTCCCAGCCTTATTAGATCCATCTCAATCCTCCATTGCTATTTCTACAAGTGGATTATGTATACTAGAAGAATACCTCATCTCTCTTTTCTGGTGCTGTCCAGTATTCTTGCCATCTTTAGACTATCTTTAATACTTGTGTCTGGTCTCTTCCTGAGTCTGTTTGGGTTGGGGAAAAAGACAGCCTTATTCCTATACATACTTCCTTTTATTAGAAGTTTGTAATGATCTCATAGGAATTTCCATGCAGAATCCCTTCATCTTGGTTTTTATCACCTAGATTCTTATTTTCAAACAATGACTGCTTGTAGGAGAAAGCCAATTCCCTGCACAATTTAACAAAACTCAGTAAGATCTTTTCTCTAGTGTTCATCCACCCTCCAGATTTACAGAAGTCAAGAGGGGTAAAAAAAACCCCACAAAAACAACCCACAAACCACTTTTAGAGGCTTATTGTCATCTTATATTCTGGCACTGGGACCAGACAGTAAATATCTAAAGGAGCTGGAAGAGGATATGCATGAATAGAAGTAGACAAGTGTTGTATCATTATAGCAAAAGGCAGACATTGGAGACAGCCAACATGCTACGAGGCTGAATATTCAAATTATTCAAAATCTCGAATTCTGCCTCTTAAAATTTTAGCAACTTGTGACAACGGGGCTAAAAATTACAAATAAATGCAAGTGTTGCCTTGATAAAATCCCTTTATTACTAAGAAATACTGGTTTTGCTCTTTGCAACTGACCCATTTAAATTTGAATGAAAAATAATTTCTGGAGTGGTGAACCCTGCACTGCACAGGAAATCAGGAGTCTGATACTCTATCAGAAACCATACGGTAGCCCACTGTCTGAACACTTTACTGCGTCAGTCATGAACACTGACAACAGAGTTTTCAGTTCCTGTGAAGACTCTATTCTGCTGAATATGTTCTGCTGATGAGGGGATGATACTACCTGCTTAAGAATACTGAAGAATCTGTCCGCATAGAGAACATTAAAAATATTATAGATGTTTACAAGTGACAGGTTACTAAAAAGACAAGTTTCAAAGTCTTAAATCCAGCATCTTTAAGCATAATTAACACAAGGATTAATATCTTCTGGTTTATATAAAGTGTAAGGAAAGATATGCTTTGACACTTTGGTTCTAGATAGGTCTTAAAAGTCTATTTCAGCATTATACTATCATACTGGACAGTGTTGCTGCCTTTTTAAGACAGCAATATTGGCAGATTCAAAAACTGCACAGCTATCATTGACCTGCAGTTGTTTATTTCTTGCAGACAGATGATGTTGACAGTTACTTTCACAAGAGAAAGAAGCCATTTTATTACTTTCTGCTTGTGTACAACGTTGTCTTCAGTCATGGTAGCTCAGAATTGCTCACTTGGTGAAATAGAACACATTAAGTTACTAAAGAATGTTTTTATTGTATTAAATCAGTTGCTTTCTATTTTTTTTTTTAATCTAGATAGACCATACTACTGTGGTCTTTTTCCTACAGCTTTATAAATTTCTTAGCTTACTTTGCACTAAAGATCACCAAAGGTATGGCATGGCATTGGGCAAGACTCCTTTTTTTCTGCTTTTTAGAAGACTTCTTTTCCCCCACTAGTAATATGTCAGTTGACTGCAATCTTTAAGTCAACACACAGTCTAGTTTTTCCTTGAGAGTATGGGTAGACTTTCCCTGCTCAGTAAGCACCAAACTTCCAGAAGACATTATCAAAAGCAGAAGACAGAAGAGTTCAGTTATCCAAGAGCCACTAAATTAAAGCTTTCTTCCAACTGAGTGGGGCTTGTTACACAGTGAAGCAGCATGAATTTGGGACAGGTCACAAACACTTCCTGATTTTTGGCCTAATCCAGTTGTTTGACAGTTTTGCTAGAAGCTTATTGTTGATTCATAGAAAAATTAACCTGAATATTCAAAGGTAAACAAAATAATCTCTCTCACTTTATTAACTATTAACCCTTTTGCTGTATTTAATGTACTACATTTAAACATAACTGAGAAGACTGTAAAGCATTTATATAGAGGTAAGATAAACATGTTTTATCATTACTTTAACCTCTAGCAAAGCAAGCTCTGCTACTGGGTTGTTTTGGTTTTTTTTCCAAAAAGGCAGTAACTTGGAACTGCTTTTTCAAAACTTACTCTGAGTGAGGAAAAGCTGCATTTTATTCTGAGTAAGAATCACAGAATGTTAGGAGCTGGAAAGGACCTCGAAAGATCATGTAGTCCAACCCCCCTGCCACAGCAGGATTCCCTAGACCAGGTCACACAGAAACATGTCCAGAAAAAGCTTTAATACCAGAATCCAAACAATCAAATAACATATTTATTCTCAAGGCAACATCCACAACTAAAACAAGGAGCATATAATACCTTACTACCTCTGATCCCTTTCAATAAGCTGTTGGGATGTTTGTAACCTGTGGATGTAATACTTTCAATTAATATTCTGGAAAAGTTTGGACTACTTTCTAACCTTCCAAACCAAAATATTTGGTTTTGTGTCCCCCTGCCGTCCTTTTTTTTTTTTTCTCCAGGTGAGTGGTGGGTTTTGTTTGCATTTTATTTTGTTTTGGTTTTGTTTGTTTGTTTCTTTTCTTTGAAACTGGCAAGTCAGCATTTATGTTACAAAGCCTAAAATTCAATACAACGAAACGTAAGCTCCAGTCACATTTCAGGTTTCCTCCTCCAAAGTAAGAAAACACCCACCCATTTCACCCACTAATAATTCAATTGAAGTAACACTAATATTTCCATTATGGGGGGAAAAATAAATAAAAATCAAACAAACATTACAAGTTATTGTACATAGAAGACTTGTAAAAACTTGTCTACACTGTGAAACAAACACTGCTTTAACAAATGACCTGCATCACTTGTGTTCATTTTCATCTGAGTACAAATACAGGCATTAAGATTGACACCAAGATCAATTCTAGTTTGTTTTTGGTTTTTTTTTTTTAGTTTCACTCAGCAATGCAAGGATGACAACTTAAGCCCTAATCATTCTTCCTCATTCTCTCAGATTATTGAATGCAATCTCTTGACAGTGAATTCATACTTACTGTTCGAAGGTCTCCAATGCGCTTTTCAAGTAGCATAGGCAGACCTTCTGGGAGGGCAGGCACCTGCTTGGGTGTCATGACCTGAGAGGTGCAGGTTGCCTGTGTGACATTTCCATTTTCACCTGACAGCTCAGATACGGGGCTGCCATCAGAAGTGCCATCAAGCAACTTGTCAAAGTCAATGTCTCCCAGCATCTCCAGGGCACTTTCAGCTTCTTGCAGGAGCTCACGTTCATTTGTGCTACCAAAAATGGAGAGGACAGGATCATTGATCCTAAGATTCAAGTCAGAGATATCATTTCCTGCACTGAGAGAGGAGGAAGGAATTTTACTGGGGGTAGAGGTTGCAACAGTCACTGGAGGTTTTGGACTAGATTCCTTCTTCCTCATGGCTTCCTTCTCCTTTTGAAATTTACGGATCATGGCAGCCAGAGACAGCGAGTCTTTATACAATTTCTTTTTCTTCTTTTCAGACTTGTGTGAATTTAAGGCTATTACTCTGTAGAGGAAAGAAAACTTATTAGAATGCATGTGACTTTTGAGACCTTTAACAAACATCTCAGAGCTCAGCACAATTGAAAATTTATCACACAGAAGAAGCAAGTACTTTGTGTTTCCATCCTCAGATTATTCTATCAACTACCATAAACATTTGTCAGTCATGTGATTTCATGCTCTCCAATTCATTTGTTTTGCTAAGTGTTGTACACATTAAGACAAAGTTTAGTTACATTTTACTTCTCCAATTACAGAGAAGCTGGCACAGTTGTCAAACTCATGACTGATATATGCACCTTAAGTATTTAAACTTGCCCCTCAGACTCCTGAATGCTTTAAGTTTAGGCACACCACATACATTTAAAAACAACAATTTCTTCATAGCTAAGAATACTGACATGCAGGCTCGACATCTATATGTTACTCAAACTAAGCATTTGCCACCAGTTCATCACCTTGATAAAAAATATCACCAATAAATTTTCAATATCAAGTTGAGTATTCATAATACAACTGTCACTCAACAACAGTTTTCTAAAGCCAGTTAAACAAACCACCTTAATCCCTTCACGCTAGCCTCAGAACTCAGGAAAGCATGCACAAAGTTAGAAAGAAACATGTAGAATAATTAAGCTGTTTATAGTTTTCCAGGTTGGAAATCAAAATGTTTTGTTTTGTTTTGTTTTTTTTTATCAGAAGATGTAATTCTTACTGCTGTATAAAGCTTTGGGTGGAACAATGATGGATAGCGCTATTCATAGACTCAAAATTTATTTTCTGTGATTTGTCTTTCCTTGTTTTATTATTTCTTGTTCAAAATTTTGAGGGACAAAAATTAACTTGTAGGACTTATGCAAAACCCCCAGATTTCAACCCCCAAATCTGTTAGCTATTAAACATAGTTTAAAAACCAATATTCTAAACAGCTGTGATAATCTTGCTATGGCACACAATCTTGAAATCAAACCTCCCATACAATTCAAGGGTTCACCTAAAATAACCTACCCCAACTGCTTAGGAACTTTCATTTTCCGAGGCTTCTTCTCCTTTTCTGTCCCTTCATCTTTCCGTTTGCGCTTTTTCATTCCACGATCTTCACACTCTTTCAACTTTGCTATCTAGAAAAGAGATCAAATAAAGGACAATGGTTCTTCCACCCTGAAGGACTTTCACAGCAAGAAACATTTAGTTTTCCTTACATTTTCCAATTCAAAGCCAGGAAAAATACCTCAGTGCATAAAGGAAAACTGTACCACTGGATTCCTAACAGCAACTGCAGTTAATGACATGTCTCAATCATTAATAATTTTTAAATAATTACTGAATTCAATAAGAAAAATACTTTAAGGCACATGCAAACTGATGCCAAGTCAGTATGAGCAATGGCCACCTCAGAAGAGCAAATCCCCTCACCTTCTTCTGCTACCAGTTTCATTGCTGAGTATGAAGTTATGCAAATATGGAATATCTTTCGGGCCAATTCAGATCAGCTGTCTCCCCTCCCAAGTTCTTGCTAATCCCTAGTTTACCTGCTGGTGCAGTATAGGGAAAAAGAAACCCTTCACACTGTGCAAACATTATTCAGCGACTGCTATGTTATCAACACTATTTTAGTCACAAATCCAAATCACAGCACCGTAAGGGCTGACATGAAGAAAGTTAACTCCATCCCAGTCAGATCCAATACATTAAATTTTAAGAATTATACAGCAGGAAGGGACATCAGAAAGCAGGAAGTTCTTGGAATGGTATAGAACTTGTGAATGTCATATGCAAGCAATTCTGTTCACATTGATCATAACTCAAAGTACACAGAAGAGCACACTGTTCAGAAAAGACTGTATATCCTTTTTAATATGGCTATTCTTAATGCTCTGAGTTTATTTACTTTGAGTATTATTTTGAATATTAAAACTGTTTCAAATAATCTCATGTAATAAAATTACTACAGAATTACAGAATCACCTATTGCTTCAAGATGGACGGACACAACTTGTTAGCTTAACTAAGCAGAGGGTTAGTCTTAAAAGACTTGACAGCCTGTGGACAACCTGAGTTATTTCGTGAATTCTAGTACATGAGCCACAAAACAGAAAACCCAGTAAACCACTACTGCGCATCATTCTGCTTTCAGCCTCTTCAAAGTCATTCTAAGTGTATCAAGTATTTCCCAAAGTCCACCTAGCTATAAGTTCTGTATAAAAAGGATAATTAATTAAGATCACTCACTTTAGGTGGCCTATGCTTTTTATCCTCTGCAAAGTCTTCATCCTCTGACTCAGATGCCTGGCGGAACTGCAGTGTACCAGTGTTGATGTAAAACCCTCCATATTTGGTTGTTAGGGATGCAGGAACCAATTCATCATACTGGGCAGGGAAAAAGATGAGTTTATCAGTATTTCTTAATAAAATGAATGTATTTTTCATTTACTAGTCCCTATACATGAGAAATTATGTACAAGGATACAGCATAGCTTGCTAGAATAGAAACAAGTCTGTAATGCTATGAAAACTTACCAGCCAAGGCACAGAACATTAATATCACAGAATAACCTTTTTATTCTCCAAACAATGCCCTTTTTTTTTTTTTGGAAGAAAATAGAGGATTACAGCATTAAAAGTACTGTTTCCTGAAGGAGAAATTCCCCAATATTCGGTCTCTGAGAGCATGTCATATCATGCTACACATTAAATCTCAAGATAAATAAACCATAAGAACAATAATATACCATCTGCCTATGAGCAACTTCACTTGTTTGTTCACCAATTGTTTTCATCCAGGAAATACACAGAGACATAGTGAATTGTTTTGTTTTCAAGTGCAACAGTCTCACAGGCATACCAGCAACATCACTGGTTGAAAACATTCTGTAAAAAAAATCTACCTCTATCAATTCTTCTGTTGAATATCCTTCCAGTTCATGAGACAACGCGCAGTTCCAATTATTAGAGACCCTTTGAGTTATCTGTGACAGCCACATTTACTTCCACAATCTATTTTTTCCATATTTTCAAAAAAGATGACAGTCCAAACAATCACTATACGGCAGTGGAAGAAGCCCAATTTTCAGAATTGCATGTTAAACTCAGGAAACCGGACTGAAGACAGTAGAGATATTTTTGTAAATTAAGCATAAGTGCCTTTCTCAGATTACATGCTTTGTTTCATTAAGACTGCCAGTTTTCATTAATACCACGCTCTGCAGTGCTCTTGACATGTTCTGACATTCCAACACAAGCTACATTTAGTAACAACTCTAGCCACAGTGCCCTGTTCAAACAGCCTACTTCTCTTACAAAGGTCTAAAATTTTCTTTTGTTAAAAATGCTATCCCAGACATGATGAACTTAGCCACAATATCTGGTACCTTATTTTCAATTTTAGGTGTTGAATACCTTATTTACAATTTTAGGTGTCATTACACAAGTATCAAAATGTCAGGACTTGTTTTGTTGAACATTGGACATGTTCTCACTCTGGTTAGACAGTTTTAAAACCACAAAACAATTCAAACACTTATATAGACTTTTCAAAATAAAGTACCTAGTATTTATGAAGGAATTTCTAAGTTAGAATTACAAAGACATAGGAAAAGTGGTCAACACTAAGTATGGTGGAAGACTATTAATTCTATCAATTCATGACCAGCAGTCTCCTTTGAATGACACTCTCTCCTAAGTATTAGCAGAAAACTGTTTATCTTTAGGAAATATCTCATTAACAGCAAACTCTCAAAAAGGCTGGGAAGATGAATAGATTCATTCTAGCTCTATGCACAAGAATCAACAAAGCAAGCCATGAAAGTGTTTGCAAGAAGACTGAGGGAGGGCTGAAATCACATTGCCATTATCACCACACAGAAAGACAGTGTTCTGAACTACTTCAAATTCAGACTACCAGTCTTTTTTTCCAAATACAGAAAATTGAAATATGGTGCACTTAAACCACAAATACAATTCTGGAAGCTATAGTCTGTCTGGAAGCACAAAACCAGAATGCCTGAGAAATCTGCTAACAAAAATAAGGAGGAAGTATTTACAGGACCTTGAATGCGTTACAAAAGTACCAGAAATACACAGTAACAATACAATGACCAAGCATCAATTTCTGTCCTCCTTCTGAAAGAAAGAGTAGGATTTTGACACACCACAGAGGTATGCACTCCAGTAGAGGAAAAAGTCAATTTGGAGTTACAGCTGCAAGCAATAAATGTTTGGTAGCACAGCCAGACGATTAAGATAGTAAGATTAAGTAAACGTACTTGAGAAGGAAACAACGTTTGTTACTTTGAAGTTTGAACTAGCAGGCCTTCCACTGCATGTCTGTTAATACAGAATTCAACAGGCTGAATAAATTAGTGGGCAGCCACAACATGAACTGAAGACCTGAGAATAAGGTCAGTGAAGGTAACATAGTGCAGCATCAGCTACCATTTTATTTCATTTTGCCCTACACACCATGCAAAATATACTGAAGATAAAATGATTTAAGAACCATTTACCAACAGCATTAAAGCTCTCTGTAGCTTTGCATAAACAAGCTCCTCTGAGTACGGAGGATGGCAGAACAACAACAAATTAGCTTAAAGCATCTGGCCCAAAACTCCCCCCAAAAATGTAAAAATTACCATCAGCACACTGAACTCTGCCATTCCTCAGATACCTTTATCAATGGGGAAAAAGCATCTCAGATATTCAAGAGTCTTTAGCAAGGGGCTCTTACTAGCAATCCATCAGCTTCAAGTTTTAGATGACAATGGCAGGTACTTTCGAGGCAAAGCCAGAATGGGAGAGAAAAGGATATTACATCTGTCATACCTTTAATAAGCCTAGAGTTTACTAGATGAAGTAATAAACCAAATTTATCCTGAAAACATGTGAAAACTGTCTATCTTGATACAGAATTTGTTGCAAAGACTAAGCCCTTAAATTATGGAAAGTATTTTAGGGAACCCAGGCAGAAGAGCAACTCTTTTACCAATGTGCATTCCTCAAACCAATGTACAATCTTTGAAAGGTTGTTTTTTAAGAGGGTCTGAACTCTTGAGGCAAGATCTAGCTAAAAAAGTTTTCTTCCTTTAAGTTGAAGTACTCATTTTGGAGAAACTTTCCACATGTGAGAAACCATAGGCATGCTAGTTTTCTCTATATCTACCCAAGAGCACTGGACTCTTAGACCAATGCTTGTAAGTGTCAGGAAGGTAGTCAACTAATCAAATATTCAGAGGTCATCACAAGTACAAGTTGTCCAGTCAAATCAGGCTGATACACACGTGTATGCATATGTGTGCATGCAGGAAGCATAGATGTGAAGCAGAAATCTACAGGAATACCATTTCCACAAAGAATGTAGTTCTAGGCAATTAGCAAAACCTCTTTTGAACATTAAAGCAGTGGAAATATTTAGGAGGGACAGCTTTCTTTGTAGGTTATGAACACTGTTTATTACTACCACAGAGGTCCATTAAGATAAGCTAAGATTTGGACTTAACATCAGACTTACCACTACACAGTGGTTCAAAACAATAAAGTAAGATGGTTTTGATTTACATTTTTTTTTCTGGAGCAAAGAGTTCACGATCTGCTGACTACAAAGTGCTCAACATAGAAATATGCACTGTATAGACTGAAGCATGGATTTCTCACTTGCCTACAATTCCATTCAGAGAAGAAAACCCACTTCTTATGGTCAGCTAAAAATCTTCCAAGAAGGACAGGAAGGTAAAAAAAAATGAACAGCATATATACCATATACATTCAAAGCAAAACAGCAACCTGTAGCTATATACTTATTCCTTTAAGACGAGACAAGTCTGAAGGAAGATGGGAGGTAGGAATTGACTGGGTCACTTAGATTCTTCAGTCTGTATTACCCTTTCTCAAATATATTATTTTAGTTGACTTCATATTTGAGTCCACTGAATTGCTCTCCAGAAGCAAATACTATTCTGTGTTCAGGTGACACAAGGACATAAACGGTCTTAATGCAGCCATCCTGAAGTTTTTTAACTACACTGTAGGAAAGTATAAATTCTTTCCAGAGTAAACAATAAAAGCAAATCTACAAGAATCTCATGCATGGGTCTTTATTTTCACAGAAGGTAAACAATGCAATCTAGCCTAGTAAGCAGCCCAAAATTTACCTTATTTCATCAGGGCAGCTATCAGTGCCCTTTGAGGAGTCCCATAGGAAAAATCTGTTTACTTAGAAGCTCACTCCTAACAGCACTTGCCATGAACCTTCGTCCAGAAAAGCATGTCCTGTACCCGTCCATACTCCAGCCTCATTAAGACCTGTTACCTCAAAATCATTCCACTAGCAGATTCCCTGCACTTGACCCTCACCCATGCCCTCGAGAAAACAAGCAGAAGAATTGCTTTCCTGGATCCCTGGAGAACCCAAATTCTGTTTCGTATGCTATTTGTTTGGGTTTGGGGTTTTTTTTCCTTCTTTCTATATAGAAATAGGGATAAAAGCAAAACAGAAATGGTCTCTCACTAGTCTGTATTTGTAATGCAGACACAAGGCATAATGAGAGCAATCTATAGAGAATACACCATTCTCCTCAGTAGCTTCCACAGCTACCGCATGATGCAATCATCTGGTCCTCTAACAACTGCCTTTTGTACGTTCTTGCAAGGAGTCTGGCAAGATCTATCAGAGCTAAATGCTCATGCAAATCTAATGGATCTGCTACTGCTAATAAGAACAGCACCGGAAGGAGCCACAGTATACTGTATCAGTGCACCACTGAGTGTTCAACCCTGCTAGTCTTATGCACATCTTTGATAGAGACTTGTACTATGGCTATTGAAAGTTATTTGAATCACATACCAGATCTGTGATAGGTCACAATGAATTCAGAAAAAACAAGACAACTTTAGTCCTGTATCGTAAAACATTAAAACTGAGGAGAGTTAATTTAAGCAACAGTGGGAAAAAAAGGTAAGCCTACAGGTTCAAGTCATTTCTCAGCAGGAGTGAAGCACATCTGTTCTTACTAAGCTTAAGAGCATAATCTGACCTCTGGAAAGGATATACCAATCCCCAATATTGTTCTAGCAGCACAACCAGAAGTTGAGGGATAATTACAGGACAGTTCAATACTGGCAAGTTCAACTAGAATGTTAATCTGGATAAGAAAAAAGGACAAAATAAATACAAGCCACAGTAAGCATCTACAGCAAACTGACTTTTAACACAACTTGGTTTGTGTGCCTTCAGACCTACTTCAAAAACTAACGACAGAGACGAGCTCAGTTTGCTAACCACTGTGGTTAACAGCTGAGCTTCTTTTGCTCAAGAAGGTACCAGCTCTGCAACAAGCCTTCTGTGTACCACAGCTGTTAAGAACAATATTCACTGCAACATCTATATGCTCAAAAACTCACAGCTTGGTGTCCACAGCAGCATTTTACAAAGTTTTACAATTCCCAGGTCCCACATACAGTACACCTACTTCTTCCTGACATTTAATAAAGGAGAATTATAGGTCTCCAGTCTTTTATGACATCCACCCACTCTTCCAAGCTTCTTCCTCATTTTCATTATTTCACATGACCTCTAAAATATCTTAAAACACCCTCTTATAAACTTCCTGATATCCGTTATATTGCCTACACCTAACACCTTTTTCTTTTGCCTCAAGATGCATTTTCATTCTGAAAAATATTTAGACAAAATAAGATGTAATATCCTGCTGTTTAACCAACCTGTTTTATCCCACATTTTTCAGACATATTCAGCAAGTGTTTAGAATAACTATTATATTCTCACTGCTTTTTAAGAGCAGAACAGCTTCCTGATCTAATGCAGGAAATCTAACACCAGTAATCTACTAATAATCCAGCTAGCTAGTACGAGAAACTAAACAGAGTAATTTCAGTCCACAGAAATTGAAAACCAAAAATAATTTAATTTCTAAAGCTGGAAAATTATGTAAGATAGCAATAGCTTTCTTAATTCTTGAAGTGCTTAATGATATCTAAATGAGATTACAAATACGATCATTCACAAGATTCCCAAAGTAGTATGGCCCTTTGAATGCAGATCAGTTATACATGTGCACAAAGTATTTTCCCTTACCTTTCTTCTTTATCAAAAAACCCCAAAACATTGTCTTATTTCTTCTTGCTGTGCTGATGAGGCTTACTCACCGCTTCAGAATTGTCAATGAAAGGGTCTGTTTCATCATAACCATAACCTATATCGATTAGATCTTGCAGCCGATCCTTCCGATGTTTATGGGCCTTTCCACCCTGAAAAAGCAAACATTTTATTATTTGGGAAACAGGGAAGCAGTGTACTGAAGTCTACCAAACATAAAGCATTGGAGGGATGGTCATTCAGGGAATTAGCAGGTTTGCTTTCTTGGATGCTTCCTTGAAGATGGTCTAGGTGACTAATAAAAACTTCCACACAAGAATGAGTTCTAGCAAACACGCTTTACTGTAGGCTCACCAGAATCATCCCTGAAAGCTATTCACTGGCTATCTGGTTTCTGCACAACTGAGATCTTCCTGATTTCCTGTTTAGAGACGTTTCACTGTCCTATCTTTTTAAAAGATCGAGATAGGGATAATTCAGAAAGAGTTATGCTTCAGTATGTGACAGAGTTGTTACAAAGGAAAACACTGATAGCCTAGCATTTAGAAAAGTGTTTCTCCAAACAAGATGGATTGCTTGTCTAGCAGAAAAGTGAAACCTAAGTCAAAATAGAAAAAAATACCGAACTGATACTTGCACATATGGTGTCCTGGGGTTTTCAAAGAGTTACAGCATTCATATAACAAGTGAAGAAATTGTGCTTGCATTTCGAAGGATTTTATCTTAATATTTTTTCTTCATTTACAAACAGTAAGTCTTATAATAGCCAAATGAATAAAAGCAGGATTAGAACAGTAACCTGCATTTACACATGTGAAAATATCTCAACCATTGTATATATAGTTAGCATTTCCTTCAGGCCTGGTTCCACCCAGCTTCAGGCCTGGTTCCACCCAGCTATGTTTCAGGAAATGTTTTGAAAGTCTGGATGACCACGATGTTAAGGATTCAAGACAACAGCGGAAGAACTGAAGGGATTATCCACATCAGCGTTTACTACATGGCACTTCACAAAAGTTTTATTACTGAAGACTTCCACTTTTCCCAAAAGAGTTCCTCCAACCTTTCCGTCTCAGAACATAAGGAGTCATGATACTAGTGCAAATTGTCTTGTTCCTAAGGCTGCAAATAGTAGTCATCTAAGTATTTAGAAAACTCAAATATGGTTCAAATTAACTGTGACATGTACTCTGATGCTTAAACAACCTTTGTCCAACAGGACCCAATAGGTGACAAATACAATGCCAATTTTTGAAAAATCTTTCAAGGGTCACAGCAGAACCTATAAACCAATATATCTCACCACTATATTGGGCAAGTTAATAGACGTTATAAAGAACAGAACTAGCAGGCACAAGAATATACATTCAAGAGCAGGAAAGAATTTTTGTAGAAGGATGCAGTATGTAAAATGCTTTTAAAAAGTTCCAAAGATCTTTAAAGACAAGAAACTGCAAGAGGGAATCAAATTAATGTCTGGTTTAACTTTAAGAAAGAAAAGGTAGGAATAAATATTTCATTTTATCAAAGAAAGTAATCCGTGAAATCCCCAAGAAATGTATATTCATTCATCTTTCGAAGCAACAGAGAGGAGCAATGGTGGGCAGAGGGGAAATGACATTACTGAGGATAGTAATTAAAAAATCCACCAAAGAATCCCTGAAAGACTTTACAGTTGCTCTGAACAGAGTATGATAAACCATCAGTTGAATTCATTATCAATAAAAGGCAATCCACACAAAGGAAGTACAACCCAAACAAGAAAAATTAAGGCAGTCCCGATTTGTTATGCTGCTCAGGAAGCACTGGTTTATTACACAGAATTCTGACATTTGCTCAACAATTAAGAGTGTCAAAAAAGAAAAGAATTGGGACTTAACAAAAAAGGAACAGAGAACAAAATCAGAAGTCATCATTATATCACTGATAAATCAGGGCACCCTGCCATTAATATCCTTTCATTTAAAAAAAGAAATTAGAACAAAAAAGGGGACAGTAACCCAACAAGGATGTTTAAAGGTAAAAGCAGTGCTTTCATATAGTAACAGAATACTAAGACACTTCAGGTGGGGAACAAAAGGGGTGAATTTAGATGAATCACACACAGCATGCAGAAGAACTGATGCTGAACTCATCATGTTTAAACACACAGAATCACAGAATATTAGGAGTTGGAAGGGACCTCAAAAGATCATTTAGACCAACCCACATACAAAGTATGTCTTCATGAGACAATTGTCATGGTACTCAGTGCCATGGAACAGAAATTCAGCAAAATCAAAATTATGTGGCAAATTTATGGCAGAAAGCAATACAAAGTGCAGTTCAACATAGGTCTTTCACTTTTAAAAGAAATTAAGCCATAGACTGCTGGACAGTCACACTGACGCAATATAAATGCATGCTTACTCTGTTACACTTTTAAGTACAAGGTTCTACTAGTGTCAGAGGACTATGCCATTAGATGGACCTTTGTTTTGACTCAATAAAAATTCTTACATTATTTTAAAAAATCCTCCAAGACTCAATATCATGTCTTTACAAGACAGTGTTTGGCTTTGTCTAGAGTGTAACAGTAATTTAAAGAATGAAAGCGAAAAGACTTCAGAACAGATTTTATGCTAGAGTTTAAAACATGCAGCAATTACAAAAAAGTCCTGATAATTAAGCAAAAAAATGGTCCATTAACTATGTATCTTGTTTCACAAAAATGTATTTATTCATATGCTTCTTCTTAGTATCTGCAAGATATATCCCATACTGTTCTGATTTCATTATGAGTACAGGAATTTATCTGAAGAAAAGTCAGTCTTCAAGGAAGACTGCTCTTCACGTATCGCATTTTTCAAAAGTACTGCCACATGTGCTAGGATTAAAAGATTGTTTGACTCCATTTAAATGGACATAGATAAGCAATATCTGATTAGTTTAAGAAGGACATATTAATTCCTGTAAATGTGAAAAAACTCGATCACACAACCAGTGATCACTTTTACACTAACTTTCTATTAAAGAGAAAAAGAATGAGTATCTACTTCATGGGATCCCTATTCTAGCTTAAGCTAAAGAGAGACCATTTCACCACAAGAAATCATAAGATAGCCAGATGTTGTCAGAACATGAGCAACTGTACGGGGTTAGTGTACAGAGATGCAATTCATCTGAGCATGGATGGTTATGTAGACATCGATAGCTCTCACACTGGAAAAAAAGAAAGGACAAGGAGTATCTAACACAAGAACTATTAATCCTTCACCATGTTCCATGCTTAGTGGCCCTAACCAATTAAGTTGTTCTTTATATAAAGACATACCCCTTTCACAAACTGTGTGGGGCTGAATACATAAGGTACAGCAGAGAATGAGAGAAAGGCAAGAAATAAGAAGTGCAAACAGTAATCAAGCGCACCATGAATTTAAACTGTTGTAAAATTACAGGGTTTGTTACCTACTGCTTTCTAACAGTTAAAAGTATCTGTTTGCCCCTTTTTATGACTGAGTATTGAACTCTAGTTTTCATAAGACTAGCAAAACATGTTTTGCACATAAATGTACATGTTTACTTATGATGTATGCATAAACATATAGGTAAAAGTAGATGGCTTCCACTATCACTCCCTTCTACATACATTGCTTTACATGCTCTTCACTGACTTGTATCTGCTCCAGTCAAGCAACTAGTTTCAGAACACTACAAAATTCTCAACTTCTATACTGGAAATGAGTTTTCTAGAAGAGTACAGTTGAAACACTTTTCTCTCATGTTCAAAAAATAATATATTATTCAAATTTTTTGCCTGACCAATCTGGTGGCCTTTTATGATGGAGTAACTGCAACAGTTGATGAGAGAAGACCAACTGATGTCATCTACTTGGATTTTTGTAAGGCCTTCAATACAGTTCCACATGACATCCTTATCTCAAAATTGGAGAGAGATGGATTTGATGGGTGGACTATTCAGTGGATGGGACATTGGCTGGATGGATGCAGAAAGAGTTGCAGTCAATGGCTTTTTGCCTACGTGGAGACCAGTGACGAGTGGTGTCCTTCAGGACTCTTGTCTTGGGACTGGTGGTGCTCTTCAGTATCTTTATTAATGACCTAGACAGAGGTATCGAGTGCACCCTCAGCAAGTTTGCAGATAACACGAAGCTGAGTGGTGTGGTTGATATGCCAGAAAGGCAGGATGCCACCCAGAGGGACTTGAGAAGTGGGTCCATGAGTAAGTCCAACTGTAAGGTCCTGCATCTGCGTAGGGGCAATCCAAGACACAAGTACAGACTGGGAGAGGAACTCGTTGAGAGCAGCCATGCAGAGAAGGACTTGGGTGCCATGAGAGATAAAAAGCTACATATGAGCCAGCAATGTATACTCGCAGCCCAGAAAGCCAACCATATCCTGGGCTGCATCAGGAGAGGCATGACCAGCAGGTCTAGGGAGATGACTGTGCCTTGCTATTCTGCCCTTGTTAGGCTCCACCTGGAGTACTGCATCCAGTTTTGGAGTCCTCAGTGTAAGAAAGCCGTGGACCTGTTAGAGTGGGTCCAGAGGAGAGCCACAAAGACGATCAGAGGACTAGAGCACCACCCCTATGAGGAAAGGCTGAGAGAGTTGGGGTTGTTCAGCCCGCAGAAGAGAAGGCTTTGGAGGGACCTTATAGCACCCTTTCAGTACCTAAAGGAGGATTGCAAGACAGAGGGGGAGAGACTTTTCAGCTGGTCAGACTGCAATAGGAAAATGGGGAATGGACATAAGCTGAGGGAGGGGAGATTTAGACTAGAAATTAGAAGGTGGTTCTTTACCCAGAGGGTGGTGAGGCACTGGAACAGGTTGCCTAGACAGGCTGCGGATGCCCCATCCCTGGCAGTGTTCAAGGCCAGGCTGGATGTGGCCCTGGGCAACCTCGCCTAGTGGGTGTCATCCCTGTCCATGGCAGAGGGGTTGGAACTAGATGATCTTTAAGGTGCCTTCCAACCTGGGCCATTCAATGATTGTATGAAATTAAAAGCAAACAGTATTCTGGAACTGCCTTCTCAATTCACTGGGTACACTAGGTTCTGTCAATTCCTCCAGAAGATGAAAATGATTCTTTCTGGTTTAAAGGTTTCTTTTGTTATGAACAGATAATATGCCCTGAAATAGTAATTACTTCTAGAGAATGCATAGACTGGGCATTTGGAGAAATCTGCCTTTGCCAGAACAATATTCCAAATAAGACAATAAAGATTTTAATGTGTATATTAAGAGCAAAGATACAGATGACTGCTCATTTCACTTTATTATTGAGGTGCTGTATTAGTAATCCAGAATATCAACACGCCTAAGCATGATTATAGATTTTGGTTGCCAGCTCAGAATTAATCATCCAAGCCTACCCATATGAATTCTTAATGACTTGTCTGGGTGTGGTTTTAGTCAACATTTTCTGATTTCTACCTTCATTTATTATTGAATGGCTCTTTATGTTACTACCTGGTATTGTTCTAGTCATTCATGTTCCACTTTCAGTAGTCAGCAGAGTATCTTTATGCAGCTGATAGGTAAAAGAAACTCATCAAGCCATGACTTATTATTCAACAATAACTTCCTATGGAAGCATTCCAAACTAGTCAGAAATTCGTCAAGGTTCATCAGTATTTAGCCCAAGCAGAAGAGCTGTTCAAGAGTGCACAACTGCTTAACATGAAAACTCTTTCCTCTGGCACAGTACTTTTATCATGAATATTGACCTGCATCTATTACTCAGTTATATTTATATAGGAAGCTTTTCTAAGAATAGCTTCACAAGCTATAACATCCTATAGACAAATCTCTTTAGCTAACTTGTCTAATAAGCTTGTAGCAGCTTCAAGCTGCTTAAATGAAATATAATGAGACAGTCAGCTCCAAAATGTATAGAAATCATCTGATACTACATTAGCAACTCTATTCAGGAAAAACAAAACAAACCAAACCCTTATGTTAACATCTCTAAAGTAGCACAAGTTATCACTATTAAATATTTGTATATTTTAATACAGGTGCAGTAACTCACGTATTTTGCCTCAAACTTCTTGGCTAGCATTTCTACTTCATGCCGCTCACGTTGTTCATCATTAAACGGATCTTCCAAGTGAACTGATTTCTTCTGAAAAATGCAGAAGTTAAATATTAATTCCATAAGAAAGAGTGCATCTAATAAAAACCTACTAAATGTCAATGAACAATGCTTTGATGACAAAGTAGTCAGAATTTATAGAGCCCAAATTACTCACTTCGTTCTCTAAAAAGTTAAGTTTGGTCTGTTCAATTATCACCCTTTTTTCTTCAGAGGAGAACACAAACAGAAAAGACAGACTCAGATTTTTATTTTCCCAAGCATCCTACCGCAACTTCAACTGAAATTGCAAGCATAAGAGGGAACTATGGCCACGTGAGGTTCACGAGAAAGAAGTGTCTCTATATACAACTCTTTTTCACTTCTGCTCCGCTGGTGCCTCTTACTAGTGCCGAGATCCTTCTAGATGCAACACACAAGATATACCTAGTATGCTAATCCAGGGGGGGAAGCAGCCAGAAGACTAAAAAGCTCAGTAAGCTACAACCGTAACTAAAGTAACTCTTGTGCTGGTAATATTAATAATGATAGCACGAATTCTACAGGACTGCCACTATTGCAGCCACAAGGACAATAAAGATTTAATACTCCAGCTACACAAATAAGCAGGAAGCACCTCCTCTACATTTTTTTGTTGTTGNTTGGTTTGTTAATTTTATTTTGTTGGTTTTTGCTTGATTTTGGTTTTGGGGGGGTTGGGTTTTTCTGAGAAAGGCTTTTACTGATATGAAGTCAATGAATAGTAATCAAGGGTATACAGTGCCTTTCTTTAAAATAAGGTATGGCAGAAAAACAGGGTTGCCTTCAAATTAAGAGTCCACATAAAATACAAGAATTGTTGGGGGGTGGGGAAGGTACTAGGATGATAAAATATGGTTGAAGGGGGTTCCATTTTACAGAACTGTATGGGTGGCAACTAACTTTACTCACAAGGACCACTCATCAATGAATAAATGCAGACTTGCAATAAGACAGAACAAAAAGCAACACTAACTTGAGAAATGCAAGATCCTTCCTTTGTAGTAAGAAAAGGCAATATATTGACTAAATGTTGACCAAAAAGCCATTAAATTGATTAAATGCTGACCAAACAACAACAAACTAACTCAATATCATCAAGAACAATACAATGAGGAAGGTAAGCTGAGCTGAACTGCAAACACCACATCTTAAAGTTTCCGAGATGAGTACTTCAAGAAAAAATTAAGGTTGTAGATAATGTTGAAACATAAGTTTAAGCTACACATTTATTTCCAGCAGCCAAAATTAAACATAAAATACTGCTCAACTCATGCTATAGTTTTCTCTACTTTTTTTTTTGCTGGGAAAACCTATTCCGCATCTGCTAGGCAAATGGTGCAATTTTTTTTATTGCAAAATGAGACAAGGTTGAGGTCAGAGGTCAAGCAAAATTTAACACTTAAATGTTAATTTGCCTCTCTTCATCAAACTCTCAAAGCTATGCTGACTATCACTGATGAGTTAAGCACTACTGGAATGTCAAATTCAAGCAAGTCTTAGTTTTGACAGTTTCTGAGAGCTCTGCCAGACAGCTCTCAAGACTTCCCAGTAACTTAAGACACTACCATTTCAGCACCTTTACAGCCTGCTTGACAGAAGCCATCTTGGGCTTCTGACTCACCCCCTCTGAGTTAACTTTTACATACCAAGCTACAATTGCATCAACAGAAAAGGAAACACACTTTCACTTCTGACAGTTCAAGCAGCAAATAAAACTCTTCAATCACTCTAACTTATTACTTGCATCCAAAAACTTTCCATAAATAATTCCTACCAAAAGATTAACACTACCAACAACACTACCAAAGGATGTTCTCTTTGTCAAAGCAAAAAAGCAGCACAAGCGCAGCATGAGTTTCTAACAAACATTTCCACTAGCTTCTGATTAAGACTAGGAACCCAAATTTGGAATAAAAAAGTTGCATTCATCTTGTCAAGTAAGTTTTGGGATGGCCTGCTATTTCATTAAAAGACCTATTAAAACAATTACTTTCCTGTGCACTAGTCCTTGCCTCCTCAGAATGACCTGCCTCTGGAGAACCTTTTTTGGTTGCTCCAGTTCCAAGCAACACCACAATATTTTGTAATGCTGAACTTTAAGGAGAATAGCTATAAGGAATTTGAGCAACTTCTTATAAGGGATGAGTCAACAATGTCTTTCAGAAAACCCAGCCAATCTTCACCCCACAAAAACAGTTTGCATAGCTAAGTTTATATGAATTGTTCAACTGAATTGTTACTAAACCAACAAATTTGGAAATCTAAAACTCCACTTAAAACCAAAAACACAGCACCAGTGGCCAACTAGTTTCTACCTACTTGGAAAGAGCAAATCTCCAGATTCTGCAGAACAGTGGTAGAGGGCAGGCATTTCTTGGTCAAGCTCCATTTTAACGAGGTATTTTTCTCTGCTGCATTAAATGGTATAAACCACTATAGCTATTCTACTCCACAAGCAGAATCAATTTTCCTTTCACAAGTTTCTTCTATTTTAGGCCTTCAAACAGGTTTTGAAATGCAATGCATAGTAGGGTAAAAGTCAAACTTCAGTCATTCCAAGCCTCCTCCACCATGCAGAGAAAAACCTCCTCTTGTATTTGCTTTACCTATGAAGGAACCAGCATACATCAGTTTTATTGCTAGATAAAATGTGTTTTCCCTCTCTTTTCATGCTGATCAATACAAGATTAAGTCCTCCATACCATGTCAGAGTAGCTTTTCCAGCCTCTACCATAAAGCAAGCAAGAAGTTAAATTTACAGACCAAGAACACATCTGCTTTTAAGAAAGAAGTTCAGAATCACTTCATAGAGAACACAATTTATGATACTGTTTTACATCATCAGCTGATTGTTCCACACTGTCCAGCAACAAACAAGTCACTATGACCCATTTGTTTCAATTTGGACTCCACAGAGCTGAAAAATGTAAGACAGTTTCTTATAAAGCATTTCTATAGAATCACAGGATTGTTTTAGTTGGTAGAGACCTTTAAGATCATCAAGTCCAACACTAAACCGTGTCCCTAAGCACCACATCTACACATCTTCTAAATACCTCCATGGATGGTGACTCCGCCACTTCCCTAGGCAGTCTGTTCCAAAGTTTGACAACCCTTTCAATGATGACATTTTTCCTAATATCCAACCTAAGCCTCCCCCAGCACAAACAGAGTCCATTTCCTCTAGTCCTATCGCTTGCTACTTCAAAGAGACCAACCTACACCTCATTACAACCTCCTTTCAGGTAACTGTAGAGTTATAAGGTCTCCCCTATGCTTCCTTTTGTCTATGCTAAACAACCCCAGTTCTCTCAGCTGCTTCTCATAACAGTTGTGCTTTCTAACTTAAAAGCAGTCTCTGATCCCAACTGTACCAAAAAATCTCCCAAACGACACAGAATTTGCATCAGAGCTATATATATAGAGGACATTTTTTCCTGATTATGTAATTAATATATTCCCAACATACAGAGAAAAGGCAGTTATGGAACTAGGAACTTCCAAAGAGAAAAATTAATCTCTTCATACTGGATCACTTCAAAAATCTAACACAATTTTCACCTTCATACAGGAATCGCTCAGACAGATGGCACCTCACACAGCAGCATGGTTATGCTACACCAGCTCAGAGGAGTCACAATCGCCACTGTTTGCCCACAACAGCTGTAGGGCAAGATGAACAGAAGAAACCTTCCAACTTGCATCAGACGATCTCAGCGGGATTAAAATCAGTTACTGATTTTTCTATCTTCCACCTTTGAACACAATCCAGTACGTACCTCCCTCCTACTACAGGACAAAAATTGAGCAGGCTGCTAAGTATAGTTGCGGCATCATCACCACCAAGAAACACTTTGGTTTGTAAAACTTCTGGTTTACATCCAGTTCGTGCTTAATGTAAAAATCCAATGGTGATAAAATATCTACTATTGCTAATATCTACTATATTGCTACTTCAGGTTTACTTTTATTACCAGAGCTATCACAACTTTCTCAGTAGTAGTCACTAGCTTGCCCCCTTCCCTTTCCATTAAGATGCAAACTTTCTTTAAAATGACTGTGTATCAGAATCGAGAAAAGTGGCAACTATTTAAAGTACAACTTCACTTCCTCAACTCACTAAGACTGAGTGGTTTAAGCGTGACCAGCTTAAGGATATGCATTTCTCTTTCCTACTAGAACACCGGCTCCTGCTGATTGGCTGATGCTCCTTGCTTCTTAAAGTTGTCGGTACAAGCTGTACTCCTTGAAAACAAAAGTAGTTCGAGTACCAAATATCTTCTGGTTTGGAGGAATAGGAAGAGTACTTTTTTCCTCGAAGTTCTTAACAGTTACAGGTGAGGTTATAGTTTCAACACCACTAACTCTCATTTATCCCTGTCCTCCCAAGGCTGCAGAAACTCATCTCCAAGGCTGCTAATGGTCACCTCACTACTTCTCGAGGATTATAGCAGAGCCTGACTAATAACTCTGCATTTATTCTCACACAGGCTACAGACAATCCGAAAAGCAGACCAGCACGGGAACAGTTTCGTTCAGCTGCCAGAAAAAGTTCCCAGGAAGGGACGATGCAACTCTACCACTCCCCGGGCAAGCAAGGTGAAAGGTGGAGAGCTGGGGCTAAGCGGGACACAAGACACTGGCGCTCCCCCTTCCCTGCTCACAGCAAACGCCAGGAGCTCCCGGAAAAGCAACCCAGGAGTCCTCAGCCAGTTCGGGGACAAGTACAAACCTTCCCTTCGCCTCCATGTGCACAGGCGCAGCCTCAGCACCAGGAGGAGCCCCGAGCGACAGCGAGGCCGCTGGACTTCCCTCTAGGGCACCGCCCCGTCGGGCCGGGACCACCTCCGACCAGCACGGGGCAACCGATAATGCTATCGGCAAGGCCAAAGATGCGGCCACCTGCCCGCCAAGAGGAGAAAAAAGCGCGCAGGGGCCCGGCCTGCCGGGAGGAGAGGGGGAAGGGAAAGGGGAGGTCCCGTACCCTCGAGTCCCCGCACAGCAGCAGCTCCGGGTAGCTGAACTCCACGCAGCCCTCCTCGGTGGGGTCCTTCAGCACCACCTCCAGGCGGACCGTCTGGCGGAGCGGGAGCGCCTCCTGCGGCGGCGGCGGCTCCTGCCGGTTGCTCTGGCGCGGCGGCGGCGGTGTTAGCTGCGGCGGCGGCTCGGGCCAGGGGGGCTCCCGCTGCGGCTGCTGCTCGGGCCGGCCAGGCTCGCGGGGCGGCTCCAGGCGGGCGGCGCTCTCGCGGGGCAGCGGCGGCTCCAGCCGGGAGAGC
>VWZX01007372.1:123847-189231 GCA_013399015.1 Galbula dea | reverse complement strand
CCGCCGCCCGGTTGGAGCTGCCCCCTACGTTCTCCTCGCCGCCTCTACCCCCGCCATCTTGGCGCCCCCCCACATAAATAGAAGCAGGCCCGCAGGCCGCGCAGGCGCGCCACCACGGCCGGCGCACCGCCCCGCGTCGCTGTTGTTATTGCTCAGCTTCCCCCTGACGTCAGGGCGGTTGTCGTCGCCCGCCCTCAGTTGCCTTGGCGATGTGCACGCTGCCTACCTTCGGCGCCTTAAAGGGCCCGCGGCTCCGCAGGCCGGCAGTAACTTTCTCGGCAGCTCTGAACCGCGAGGGGAATTCTAACCCGCTCGCACACCGTTGTGGTGCGATGGCGGCCGGCCCCTTCTCTCCTTCACCTGTGCCTCGCGGATGCTCGAGGGCGGCCGTCTGCAGCAGGGGAGCGGCCTCAGCGAGGATCCCTCGTCCCTCTGGGCGCCGCGCGGCTCCGCTGAGGCGGACGAGGAGGAAGGGGCAGGCCCAGCCTGGGCTGCTTCGTGCTGGCGGGACGGCGGGAACCCTCAGCGGTACCGGGTCTGTCCCCCGCTGTCGGCAGCGGGCGTTGACGAGGCTGTGCAAGACTCGTCCTCTTGGGGCAGCGTAGCATGGGAACGGGGCCGCGGGCCTCTTTAGATGAGGGTCCTCCGAGGCCTCTTGAATTCAGCAACTGTAGATCAGTCACCAGGGAGAAAAAAAGCGCAAACGCAATAACGCACCCCTAAATCCTAAACGTCACTGAGAGTTCAGTTGCGGGGGCTAACGACCGTTTCCGGGCTGCAAGGGGTGTCTCGGTGGCATTTACAAGCACTGTATGAAGTACTGCTGGATCACCTGAGAAGATCAGGCGTTGACAAAATTGCTCCTTAAAGGGTTGAGCCCAGCTCGCTCTTGCGAACAGCAGATACTTCTCTGGCAGCCAGGCTGTCCTCTGAGGAAAGGTAGCTTATTTTGCCGCCCTGCCTCGTCTATGGGGTACCAGTTCTGGTTGCAGGAAGCAGTTGTGGATTGGTGAGGAAGACTTGTACTCTAAACAGGGGAAAAAACAAGGTCTCCTCTATTTGAAGCAGCAGCAAAACCTTCTTAATGAACAAGACTGCCTGCAAACAATGCAAGTATTTCAAGTCTGTCACCATCTACTTCTGACAGACTGATGGCTGGTATTTCCAGATGGAGGTGTATCACCAAGGCACTATTAAGCTTCAGGAAGCGATGTGCATTGTATTCTCCAGCTTCACTGGAACAGAGAGAAAGATGTTAACGTTTTTTCTGGGTTTTTTTAGCCTTAGAAGTACTAGGTAGGAGGGGGTTTGTTCTCTTTTTTAAAACGCATTCATATTATGTAGATCAAACATGATCTACATACGTGTATTATTACAGACCATTCTTTGGTCTTTCCAAACTGCATTCATCACAGTGCTTGACATTTTCCTCTCATTGCATATGAAGTCTTGACTGCTTACTCTCATCTATAGAAGATCCATGAATGGTGTTATTGAAAGTTAAGATTTCACTAAAAGGGAATGGAGGACATTCCAGAATACTGCTTGCAACAGGGAGTCAGTGGAATGACTGACCTAACCTGAGAAACGTAGGCTGTCTCCTTTTGAAGCCTGAAAGGCTTTGTTGAGCTTTACAGTCAAAGGAACTTGTTTTCTCTTAAGACTTCTCATGTTCTAGTTTGACTGGCAAGCTTGGTAAAGGTATTCCTCAAATATGTTTTTACTTTCAGTGTCATACTGAGATTATTTGGAAATCCTTGATTTCCTGTTGAGAATTTCATACAGCTATCTGATAATACACATAATAGGCAATGTATTTCTGGATTCAAACCGAGTGAGTATTGCTAAGCTCCAGCCTCACAGATCCTACCAGGAAGATTCTAGTTTTCATCAAAGTGTCTATGTCATTAAACCTGTGTCAGGAAAGGATCACTTTATTGCTCAGAATACAGAAGTCATATGGAAATCGTAGGCTCTTTTGCAGCTCTGCTGAATGCTTGTTTTCAATTACCAGGTGGGAGACTAGACATTTAAATAATTACAACAGGAATGCAGCAATTTTTTGTCACAGATAGTACTTGGACTTATCAATGGAAAAGGGTGAAGATAAGCAGGGCATTTTAAGTATCCAACCTAGAATTCAGTTCTTTCTTTCAGTCCCCTAAGGTATGTATTTAGAAGTAACAAATGTAGGACAAGTACTCCACAAGAAAATGAGTTTTGCATGTATCTGAGTTCAGTATTTAGATATACCTGGAAGCACATCCTGCTTAGATTTTTAATACACTTTAAGTAGTAAAAAAATAAGCTGGACAGGAATAACACATCTGATCCATGTTAGTATTACAGAGAAAACCCAAAATAGTTCTTGGAAATAATTTCAGGTAGCCATTTGTTCTAAGTTATGAGATTGCAGACTTGGATAGTAGAAGCAGCCTTTCACATCTAAAGTTTTCATAGATGTTTGTTTATATACCCCATTTTCCTCTCTTCTGGGAGTTTAATTAGGCAAATAAACCCTCATATTTATATGTTATCTAACCTCTGAGCATCTTGGAGCACACATCTTTTTTTATGCAGCTCAGCATTTGTTTATGCAACTAGACAAACTGTAGTTCTGGATCTTTGAATTTAAAGTGAACTTACCAAAGATGGCTTAGTTTTCAGTACACCAGAGGAGTTCCAAGCTTGTGCTGTACCAAACAGTCTCAAAAGGAATTAGATTTTTATTTTTTTAATACTTATTTTTTATGTTCTCCTACCTGTTTTTTTCTTTGGCATTAAGCTCTGTCTCAGATATTGTTTGTACATAGTGTAATGTGCTGCACTTACCAGTGAGGCACAAAATGAAAAAAAATGTTATTAGATATATTTTTGCCAATTATTTTCCTTCTTTCTTTCTTTGCATGATAAAATAGTCCAGCATAGAATACAGATTCCTTCCTTTTTTGTATGTTATCTGAAGGATGCTTAATAATGAAAGTGTCTCTTGAAAGAGGCACATTAAGAGTTTAAGAAAAAAAGTAGCAATGCAAAAAGAGAGTAATTTTGAGGTACATTTGAAGCCATTTTTTATTTCATCGGGGAAAGCCACTATGAGCAGGTCATACAAAGTGGATGCTGAGAATTACAGGTGCCTCAGCCACATCAGTGAGTAGAAATTCATAGAATCTCCCGAGTTGGAAGGGACCCACAAGGACCATTGAATCCAACTCCTGTCTATGCACAGGGCAGCCTCAAAAATCACACCATGTGCCTGAGTGTTGTTGAAATGCGTCTTGAGTTCTATCGGTCTTGGTGTTGTGACTACTTCCCTAGGGAGCCTGTTTCAGTGCTCCACCACCCTCTGGATGAAGAACCTTTTCCTAGTATCTACCTAAACCTCCCCTGGCACAGCTTCATGCTGTTCCCTTGGGTCCCGTCGCTGGTCACCAGAGAGAAGAGAGATCAACTCCTGCCCCTCCACTTCCCCTTCTGAGGAAGTTATAGACTGTGGTGAGGTCTCCCCGCAGCCTGTTTTCCCCAGGCTGAACAAAGTGACCTCAGCTGCTCCTCCTATGGCTTCTCTAGAGCCTTCACCATCTTTGTGGCCCTTCTTTGGATGCTCTCTAGGAGCTTTATATCCTTTTATATTGTGTTGCCTAGAACTGCAGACAGTACTCAAGGTGAGGCTGCCACAGTGCAGGGTAGAGCAGGTCACTCACTTCCCTTGATTAGCTACCAATGCAGAGCTTCGTGCACCCCAGGACATGGTTGACTCTCTTGGCTGCTAGGGCACACTGCTGGCTGATGTTCAAATTGCTGTTGACCAGAACCCTCTCTGCAGGGCTGCTCTACAGTCTCTTGTTCCCCAGTCTGTATGTAGATCCAGAACTGCCCGGCCCCAGATGCAGAATCTGGCCTTTGTTAAACTTCATACAGTCGGTGATTGCCTAGCCCTCTAATTTGTCCAGATCGCCCTGCAAGACCTTTCTGCCTTCAAAGGTGTCAACTGCTTCTCCCAATTTTGTATCATAAGCAAACTTAGTAAACCTTCCAGTCCTGCATCCAAGTCATTTATGAAGATATTGAAGAGCACTGGCTCTAAAAAGGAGTCCTGTGGAACCCAACTAGTGACCAGTTGCCAGCTCGATGTAACCCCATTTACTATAACCCTTTGAGCTTGACCTGTCAGCCAATTGTTCACTCATCTTGTTATGTATTTGTCTAGCTGTATACTGGACATTTTGTCCAGAAGAATAATATGGGATACAGCATTGAAAGGTTTACTGAAATCTAAAAAGATTACATCAGCTGAGCTAGGTGACTAACCTTGTTGTAAGAAGAAATTAGGTTGATCAAGCTGGACTTTTCCCTTGTGAACTCCTGCTGGCTGTGACCAGTGACTGTGTTGTCTTTCAGGTGTTTTTTGAAGCATTTAGAATCACAGAATCACAGAATCATTACGGTTGGAAAGGACCCTCAAGATCATCTAGTCCAACCGATAGCCCTACACTACTCTTACCCCTAAATCATCCCCTGAAGAAACACATCTATCCTCTTAAAAACCACCAGGGATGGTGACTCCACCACCTCCCTGGGCAGCCTATTCCAATATCTAACCACTCTTTCAGTAAAGATGAATGCTGTCAGGCACATGGTGTGATTCTTAGGGTGTCCTCCATGGGTTTAAGAGCTAGACTCGATGATCCTTTTGGGTCCCTTCCAGATCAGTCAATACTATGGTACTATGGTGATACTATGGTGATACTATGATGCTTCCCAGAATGATCTCCATAAGTATACTAGGCACGGAAATGAGACTCTCAGTCCTGTAGTTACCAGGGTCATCCCTTTTGCCCTTCATGAAAATCAGGACATTCCCAGCGTCCAGTCAGCAGGGGCCTCTCAAGGTTCCCAAGAGCATTGAAGAATATTGAGAGAGGTGTCACGATGGTATTAGGCAGCTTTTTAAGAACCCTTGAACGAATCCCACCAGGCCCCATATACTTACAGAGATCCAGCTGGAGCAGCAAATCCTACAGGAAAACATTCTTGCAGCTGTAGTTCTCTAGCTCAGGGCTCTGGGGTGTTGCAGAGTCCATCACTGGTGTTAAAGACTGAGGCAAAGAAAGCATTAAGTGTCTCTACTTTCTCTATGTCCCTGCTTGTGAGGTGACCATCCTCACCAAGTAATGGCCAAATGTTATTTCTGGTCTGTCTTTTTCTGTTAACACAGTTTTAAAAGCCCTTTTTATTGTCTCCCAACAAGGGGGGGGGGGAGTGTCAAGTTCCTTGACCTGACTTTTTTTCAAACAGAAAATTATGGAGACAGACCAGTGAGCCACCAGAAGCTTCTACCCTGGTGTAGGTGGGATCCTCCTACTCTGTCTTAGGATGGCTTCTTTGGGAGACAAACCTCTAGCACTCTTTTCCTTTTGGGCTGTTAGTGTTTATTGTGTTAGTCAGAGCTGTAGAAGGCTGTAGTGGCTGTTTGGTTACAGACCAGTGCTGGCTGCTCTCCTGGACATAATCTAAGCTGCTGTTTTGCCTGTACAGCTTCCTTTGGGCTGGACACCCCACAGCAGCAGGCCCAGGGTCCTATCAGAAAGCAGAACTGTCCTTATGATCAGTCATGTCTATCTCCAGGGAGCTTGGTTTCAGTTTCAAAGACCAAGGACTTTACTTCCATGAGCTGTGAAGCTGTTGTCATGGGATGGGAATGGGGGAGGGGAACACATGTTCTGCTTGTATCAAAAAGTTTCTCCACTCAAGCTTAGGTGGCGTGGTGTGGCAATTTGTCTTCTGCTCTGCTTAAGGTGAGCACTGGGAGCTATACTGAAGTGGCAGCTATATTGAAGTAGGAACTATATTGGTTGCCAGCTCATGCCTGTGCCAGTCAATCTCAGTCACTCAAAAGTCTCCAACAAATATTTCTACCAGATTTGGTCTTTGTTTTTGGTAAGAATATCCTTATTTTCCATGGGTTACTTCCTCATTATATACTCCTGGTATCTTCGTTTCTTATGGTCCAGCCAGGCATCTTGTTGATCCTCATGGTCCTGATTAAGGGGGAAACTAACATTGAATATTTGCAGAGGATGGCTGAGGACCGGACAATGAGACAATCTAGGTGTGGGGTACAACACAAAAGAAACTGCAGAGATAAAGATTGAACAGAGACAAAGAAATTGAATAGAAGCACCAGGCTGGGCGATGGGACAACTTAATGGTCTGGGTTTGGAGCACAACACAAAAGAAAACCAAAGATCAGCTGGACCCGATCTTCAGTCTGACATCTCGATTCACAAAGGGGGACCTAGGGGGTGGTGTATATGCATATGTAATATGTTGATAGTTTCCCGAAACACATTATAGTTCAATTGTACACCTGAAATACTTTGTAGATGGTAGGCTGGTGCATATGTAATGACACTCTGCAACTGCATTGATAGTTTAATCACTTTGTAGATAGTAGCCTGGTGCATATGTAGTACTTGAAATACTTTGTAGATGGTAGCCTATTTCTTATGTAATACTTTTATAGAAATGTTGATAGTTTCAATTGTAATGTAAAATACCTTCTTGTTGCATATGTTATACCCTGTAACATAAATAGAGCATGGCTCAGGCAGCAAGGTGTGCGTAGTTTGGTGGAAATATCCCCTGCGCATCCGGCGCCGAGAATAAACCTTTCCGTGAGTAAAAATATTGATTAATTTCCTTAAATCAGTCCATTCACTGAAACATTCATCCACAGCAGCTGCAACTTTCATTGCTGTTTCAGGAGATGATAAAGCTGCGGGTACAATGGAGTTCATGTAGCTGTTACTAGAACTGCTGCTGCATCATAAGAATCCACTGCATCAACAATGTGGCTGGCAATGCTGGTTTTCTATTTAATGAGACTCTCTGAAATCAAGTGTGCTCTTTATTGAACTTGTCTTCACTCCTACAGTTTTACTAAGTTGCTTCCTGACAGATCCAGAATCAAGGAATAAAAATCCCCTTGTCTTTCCAAAACCAAGCACCAATGCTCTGTAAACCATTTGGAAGACTAATTTGTTTTATGTCCTGGTTTGAGTTAGAACTGATTCTGTTCAATGATGTTACTTTTCAGCTAAAGCTCCTCTAAGAAACTGCACTTTCTGAAACTAACAGCATGTTTTTACAGACACTGCCTGCTTCTAGCATTTATAAGACCTAATGTTTAGATTGGTCAAAGCAAGGTCACTGCTAAATCTTGTGTCTCACATTGGGGGTGCAGGGTAAAAGCTGCACTTTCAGGGAGAAGTGGACAAGACAGGTGACCTTACACCGACCAACTAAGTTCCATTCCATATACAATATATACATATTCCATATACAATATAAAACTGGGGGTCAGTTCCCGCTCTCTCTTCTTCTCCTGTGCTTCAGTGGTCAGCATCTGAGGAGAAATCTGGTTTGTCCTCAATCCTGATCCATAAGTTCCTGCATCCAGTACCAGGATCCAGCCCCTGAGCCTGGTTCCTGTCTGCTGCTCAGGCCTTCTGCTGCAGTATCAGTGGTGATGGTGACATAGTTACCATCAAGGGGGGTTTGGGTTCGGTATTGGTTTTTGTACGTATTTGTATATATTTCACTTAGCATTATTATTATCATTAGTTTTAGTTTTCCAGTCCACAACTCTCTCTCTCTCTCTCTCTTTCTCTCTCTTATCCCCTTTCCCTTCCCATAGCGGGGGCGAGGGGAAGGAAGAGGGGGCAATGGGGAGTGTCTGTCATTGGGTTTGTGGTCAGCCCAGCCCTGACCCTTGACATTTTATCTACAGAATTCTTCACCCTCCCCCATCTCTCTTTTAAAATTTATATTTTTAATTCTTTTAATTAAAAATACTGTTTTCTCTAGAACATACCTCTAGCTTTCTGTCTTGAGGCTCATGTACTTAAGAGTTGTTACCAGCTGCTCTGCCACATCCTTAAAATGCCAAAGAACTCTATTCGGTGAACAGTGGTGTAGAAGGACTGTAAGCAAGTTAGAGAAATGCCAGATATCAGGACTAGAAAGAGTATATTAGCTTGAGGTAGTTAGGATATACTTTACTAGGGCAGTAATACTAATTTATCACAATTTCAAGGCAGAGGAACAGTGACTGTGAACTTTATCCCATGCATTGGTATATTGCTCCCCATGAAATGATCAAATCTTACTTCTTAGAGAAAATAATGTTTGAACCTATGAGACAATGGACCCCAAGAACTTCAAAACCTTATCAAAAATTCAAGTTATACCCTTTATTTTGCTGAGAAGGAAGAAGAAAGAGAGAAGAGGAAAAAAACCAAACCAACCAAACAAAAAACCCAAAAAGCTTCTAAGTGGTCATAAGAAAATTAAAATAACTGAATTACCAAAGATATAGTAACCTTTTATCTTAAATCGTGGGATTTTCTTGTAGATATAAAGAAAAGCAAGAAGGGATATGTTAGAAATAAAGAGAAAAGATTTTGTAGATGAGTGTCTGGTAATACAGGAAAAAGAAATCCATTAAAAGTACAAATAATTGAAAGGGAGCAGAATTCAATGAACTAGTGAAGAAACTTAAACTGAGGAAACTGAGGAGCATCTGCCTGTCACATGTTAATTGAGTCTAACAATGTCACTTAAACGGTACTTAAACTGAGTTTAAAATTGAAGAGGACCTGCCTTTGGAAAGAATACATTAATGGTAGCTCTTCTATGATTCACACCTGCTCATTTGACAGTGTGAAAACACCTAGATATTTACAGAGATTGAGAGGGATTATGCACTCTGGGGAGTCGTCCCTCACTTTTTGCCCTCATTTGCACCATTTCATTAAAGAGACTTGCAGGATGGGATGCTTATCTCAGATTAAAAGCCTGTTCCATCAGGTCAGCACCCCTGGAGGCAGCAGCAGATTACTAGCCTGTCTGAAATTTTGGAGTCAGATTATTGTTTTCTCTCTCTATTGTAGTCTGCTGGTTTTATTCCTCCAATAGTAATTAAAAGCACACAAGAATATGAGTCACAATTTCAAGTAGCTACCCCACCTACCTGTAACAGGAATAAGGACTGGTCATGCTGGGAATTCTTAGGCTGAATGGCAATTTCTATATTAAAAGCAGTACTAATACTGTTTAAAGAGGAAAAAGGGTCTGGAAGTAATTCTTAGCAAAAGTTCATGTGCCATAGATTGGCTCTTGCTGAGGGTTTCTTTTTTGAGCACTGACCTAGAACAAGACAAACACACTCTGCACCCATGAAAACAGCCAGGCAGACTGCAGGCCAGGCTAGCTTTGGTCACTTGCCACTGATGTTTTCTGTTTTCTAATGAAATAAAAATATTTTAATAATTATCAGTTTATTTAATTTATTAAATACAATAATGTATTAAAAATGAGAATAGTTACTGTTCAGGAAACAACTGTCAAGCAATGTTTACCCTCCCAAAAAAGAATTACGTATAATATATGTATATATAGATTGAAAAGCACCCTTCTAGGAATCATAAGGACATAAAACATAATATTTAGTTGTGACCTTGAACAAATTTTTCTAGTTCCTCCTTCAACTTTCAGACTGATTTTACAAAATCTTCAGTTTCCTAACCTTTTCTTTTTTCTTGTTTTGCTGCCTCTCAGCACTTTGGGAACTGCTTTTAGTTGTGTCAAGTTCTATATCTAAATGAGTGCACATTATCACAGACAGCTGAGGGTGATTGCATAAACAAATTACCACATTTTTAACATTCAAACAAGCTTATGATCAGAGTAGTCAGTGGCATACTTTGCATGTGCAGTTCAGCATTTTCATACTTCCATGATTTTTTTCCAAGCCAAACTGCCTTCAAAAAGCAAAGCACATATTCATCACCAAGAATTAACTACATATCGAGCTTGCAGATTCAACACAAAGCTGCTTTTGAGTTGCCAAAGCATTAAAAATAGCACCTGAAAAATTACTTATGGAAAAAAATTTCCATACATGAATAATTTGAAGACATAAATGGAATTTTATTAAACTCTGTTTTCTTACAACCTGAAGTGTGTTTAGAGAAAACATACTAAATTTAAAGAGTTTTTAGCATATTAAATCTAGAATAGCAGCGAAAGTAGTGACAATCTTAAGAATAGAGTGGATGCTGCATATCAGAAACATTTGTGAAAACAACCTACATTTTCTGTCTGACAGCTCTGTTTCAAATGTAGTTTTTGTGGCCTTAAAAGAAGTCCTCCTTAAGGACTTAAGGATAAGTAATTGTACAGTCAGATTTAATTTACATTGTATTTCAAGAGACTGAGTTATTTCGCTTAGCCCCGCAAGGCCATCCATCTAAGAGAAGGTCACTCTAATTAAACCTACGTCCTATGGATCTCGCTGCCACCATCCAAGCTCGCTTGGCCCTGGCAGATGAACCTTAGGATTAAAGGGTGGGTTCAGTTCCGCGCATACTGTATCTCACCTAAAAAATCCATTGCGCAGGCTTGAAGGGTTGAAGGCTTGATGATCTCTAGTTCTCCATAGAACTTAGAATATTTTACAAATCTGAAAAAAATCTTGCCTCAAATGCCTGTGAAGCAAAGCAAGGCAAGTAATGCTCTTAGGTGGGGTGAGGGGAGCAACAGATACTGGAAAACAGCAGTACTTTGGCAGAACTTCATGGTAGCCCTGTAAGAGCAGTCACGTTAGTGCGTAGATGGGAACAGAAAACACCGTTAGGGAAAGAGAATGCGCAGAAATTAAAAGTGGACATAGCAATAGAATCTGTTTAGGAACAGCTAGCTAAACTGAGTGGGAAGCCTTGTAAAGCCTGCTTCAGAAATTACTTTGCTGTGACCTGAAAATAGCTCTTCTGTCTTTAAATGGTAGAGAAAACCACCATTGTTTTACATAAATAAAGTTTGTTCAGTGATAACTATACACATGTGGCACCATTAATAAGTCCAACAAACGTAAGCCTGAACTTGTAGAATACCAATACTAAGATAATCATAAGTACTGGGAATATACCAGGCAGCTTAATATCTGGTTTATAGGTTTGTGTAATTTAATTTTTCTCAAGTTTTCTTAGGTGTAAGTTTTCTTAGGTGTGTATAGATTGATATTCAAAAGATAAATTTACTTCATGTGAAATGAATTAATTCACCATCTCTGCAAAGTAAGACATTGTGTATTGTCATATAATGGCTACCGATACAATGGCCTCACTCACTAATGTGAGTCAAGGAAAAGACTACCAGTAGCTTTAGAGTAGATGGGGATGATGATCCCATCATGCTTAAAAATCATCAAAGAAAATTATAGCTGCTACGATGCACGATGCTAAAATTGAAGCATTGTTCTTTTCTACATGATATAAGCATTTCAACATTATGGCTACAAGCTGAGGGAGGAGAGATTTAGGCTGGAGATTAGAAGGGGGTTCTTTACCCAAAGGGTGGTGAGGCACTGGAACAGGTTGCCCAGAGAGGTTGTGGAGGCCCCATCCCTGGCAGTGTTTAAGGCCAGGCTGGATGTGGCCCTGGATGACCTGATCTAGTGCATGTGGCGTCCCTGTCCATGGCAGGAGGGTTGGAACTAGATGATCTTTAAGGTCCCTTCCAACCTCAGCCATTCTATGATTCTATGATTCTGTGTATTCTTAAAATATGTTATTGTACGTTATAGAATTCTGCATTGTTGTGTGTGGTTTTTCAGAAAACTGACAACACGGAGGTTGCCTACAGTGACCAAGGAACAGATGGTGGGGTCTGAGGCTCAATCCCTAGTTGACGGCCAGCTTAAAGTGTGTGTTGAGGACTCCAAAAAAGGAATGCATTTCCTAGGTCCATGAAAGTGCAGCTCAGAGACAGCATCGTAAGTGGTATCCTGCTTTTTAGTTCGATTCAGCTGTATCTGAGAACTGCTACAGACTGTCCCATAGAATGTTTCCTATTAAAATAACTTAAAGTCCCAGGTTCTTGTAAAAACATTTTGCAGACCATGACTTATTTTACTGCATTCATTATTTTAATTTCTCTTAAGTAATTACCAAGAATAATAATGTGGAGCAATTAAGCACAATAAAATGTGTAAGGATGAATTGAAACAGAACTTCCCTTTTTATTTGAAAAATACACTGTCTCCTCAAAAGCCATAGCTCTTCCTAAATACAGATTTTTAATTTTAAATCTATAAACAGATGCTAGTGTAATTCATCAATTAAGCAGGACCTGTAAAGAATTTAGGAAATGTCCCTTGCCCAGAGATGTGAAATGCCTGGTTTATTTTTCCCAAATTAAGGCTTAAATTTTACATAGTCAAAAGTAAGCTTTTGGTGTGTAACTTCTAAATGTGATTACAAGGGGAAAAAAAGTTGTTTCCGATTCTGCAAGCAGCCTTGAACAAATGGACTCCATCAATCTTTCTGGGATGCTATAAGGTTCATCTAATAAAAAATGAATGGGAAGTATTTGCTCCCATGACACAGATCTTTTACAAGTTTAGCTGAATACAACAATACTGCAGTTGTACAAATGCAATACCTAAATTTCTAATGTTGTATACCTAATTTAAAAGAATACTGTAATACAGTATCTACAAGGTACATGTTAAATAAGTTGAGATTGATAAATAATGAAAAGTAGCCACTGGTTATCATTAATAGAGTGTTTTGAGGGTTTTTCTTTAGGAGGGTCCTGGAAGGATGGAAGATCCAACATATAGCTTGATGATCCAGATACATGTAAAACAACACTAATAAGAGGCTGCAGAGATACAGAGTAGTAGTTAGTGAGGGTAAGATAGTCACACAGAGTTATCTGCAGAAGCTGGGAAACTGAGCCCATTTGAACAAAATACATTTTCTGTATAGCTAAAGGTAGGCTGTTTCTTCCAAAGACTAGATGGTATCATGGAAAATACCAGTTCTGGAAAACCCCTTGTTGTCATGTCACATGAAGCAAGTTGAGAAGCAATATAATGCAAGCTCCCCCTCTGATAATATGGCAAAAAGGATTAATATAGTCTTTAAATACACCCGGAGAAGAACAGTAAGCAGCAGTATGGAGTACCATATCCCAGTGTCACATACAATGATAGATTAAGCTTAGTACTATCTGGTCATCTGTTTTTTAAAAATCTATTGACAAACTGCTAGTTTTCCAGCTTGGAAAGCAGTATCCTGATAAGGGATGCTGTCCTTAATAGAGACAGAGGTGACTTGCTTGCAGTTTCTGCATACCTAAAGATGAAAAAAACCCCACCAGAAACCCAAAACAAAACAAAGAATGCTAGGCTTTAATGACTAACACCAAAGATGAACATTGGAAGAATCAAATATTAGAAAACAAGGCCAAACAAGCTGAATTTAGAATTAAGGTGCAATTTCTGAAAGAGCAAAGGCAATTTAACCATTTGAACAAACTGCAAAGAAAAACTACGTATTTTTCCACTTTCAAATGAAGACTTATTTTCTGGCTAGCATTTTTATGGAAAGCCAAGTTAGTTATTGGGTTCAACACAAAGAGTAGCTGACTAGACCTACCGTCTTACACTATGTAGGGTTAGGCCACATTATCTACTCGATTAATGACTGCATTTTAATTGTTACTGATGACACGTCCACGCAATTATCTACTAAATCAGTGATCATATGACTAGGTGAAATGGGGAGATGGAAGTCTGGAAATGAAACTCAAAAAACAGTAACTGGAAATTACTTCTGGAGAGAATTCAGGGATAATACAATTAAGGAGTAAAACAATGGGCAAACCCCAGATGTGTTCTCAATGCATATATACCTCCCATATAGCAAAGCTATGTGTAGCAACACCTATATGTAACTGTTTATTTTGTGTCTTACTAGCTAATGGCCAAGTTCCTTATTCAAACTTAGACAAATCTTATGAAGATGAATGAGCAATCTTCAAGGTGAGAGAACCACATAAACCTAAATGCCTGCTACAGTCCACAGAGCTGGAATATGACGTGACTTCCCCTTCACAATGAACTTGCCACCTCCATTTTAATATATTACTTGGCTCCAGCTGTTCCTATGCTTAGAAGTTATATGCTCGATTTTGGAATTAATCCACAAGAATTGCTACTATCTTGGATCAGTTCAGATGCTAAGCAAACCAGGCTTTATCCTAGAACTCACTCACAGCAAGAGAAAGATAAATGTCCTCCCCTGCAGTGTAATTCACTTAGATGTTTTTGGCATAAATGTTGTTCACGTATGACCAACTTTAAAGGTCATCTTCCTTATCCATCAGGAATGGGTCAGGACCTAACTAAAAGCAGTAACAAGCTGTTTTGGGATTGGCTTTCTCTACCCGTCATTATTAATGATATGATTGCTAGCACAGTACCTTCTGTGCATTCTCCATAGCTTATTTTTCAGAATTAGATGCTTACTCAGAGTAAAAGAAATACTCTTCCTTGAAATTCTAATGATGCAGCAATTTCTTTCTGCCTTAGTCTCTCTTTCCACTACATTACCTAAAATGCCATCATTTCAATTTTATACTCACTTACTCTTGACCTAATAAACTTACATGTTTCCCTGACTCTGCACATGCTTTCTTCATTGCCTGCTTGTTCTGTATAGGTCACTTCAGTTCTTCATTTTCTCCACATCTAAACTTCACTCGTGGCTATCCTATTTAGAGTACCTTGAATCCTTAAATTTCAATAGTTCAGGGAAATATGGAAACAGGCAGGCATAAAATTGTTAACTCTACCTGGAAAACAGCTTTAAAAATTCTTTATTAACTTCCCTTTCTGTATCAGCTGAGGCAACTGCTCTTTACTATTCGCACCTCTGTTGTTTAAGTATGGCCTCTGATTAAACAATGGAAGATATTCTAGCAACACATTTCTGAGGTAAAATAAACCCCAATATTTCAGTATTTTTTTTTGTTCTGAATTTTAACACCACTTACATATCTGTTCAATTACCAAGATCCTAAATGTTAGGACAATATGTAATATAGCTTTTATTTCATCACTGCTCAAGGCAAAGCCCTGCAGTCCCTTGTTCTTTATGTCTTAAATGTCAAAAGCTTTATTATCAGTCAATAAAAAGTCTGTGCTAAGCCCTACATTATTTAGCATATCAAATATGGCTTTGTGGCTACAGTGAATAAAGGTGAGGTTTTCCAAACTTCTTCACTGGTCATGGACAGAGAATTTAAAATTAGCCCCCTAAGCCCTTATGCTACAATGCCGTGATCACACTTATTCCAGAAGATTCAACCAACAGGGAAAAAGGTCTGCAGTGGATTTGGATGCTCTTCAGCTCTCCTGTAGGTTAAGCTTCAATAAAGGGAGTAATGAGATGCATTTAACATCTGCCACAAAGCCACCAATGTGGTTTTTTTTAAGCATTGTACCAAGACTCATAATAGTATTCCTGATATGTCTCCAAGTTAATTAAACTGAGAAAGAAAAGAAAAATGCCTTTTACAAGGGAAATGTGTTTTGTAACTGCTTTCGGTAAAAATATTGCTCCTTTCAAACCTCTTTTGAATGAGTGCAACATTGCCCCTGACCGTGCTGAAAGCCTCTATTATTGTTGCTAGTGTGATGGATCAGTTTTCCAGATGTAAATGCATGTAAATAAAAGCAGCCACAACTATCAATGTACTTCTAGGTACCTGAATCATGATACCCACAGTTATTGTTTAATGCAGTAAAAACACTGACATGTTACATGGGAGGAAGGTCTATATTTTCCATATACACCCATCTTCCTTATTTTCATCAAATAACCACAAAATCAGGACCAAGGCCATTGGATCCTCTTTCAACAATTACTGAATATGCATTTAATAACCAGTCACAAATCTGCTCTTTTCCACATGAAAACAGATATACTATTTCAACTTCTGCAGTATGAAGAAACACAGACCAACAGGACATTCAACTGTAGATTCAGTTAGGAGCTTTAATCAAAGCACAGACAGCAGAGAATACAGTATTCTGAGTTACCCTGCAAAAGATAAAAAAATACTTCACATTTTACAAATTCACAAATTGTAAATCTTCCTTTTACAAACAGTATACAAATATTTTTTGCTACAAAATGTAAAATAGATTTTTATGTTACAACTGTTCCCTTTTTAGAATTATGCATTCCCTGAACCATTCTCCTTAAAAAAACAGGAGAGTACAATATATTAAAAAGTATAACAATTATATTGCTAATGAAGGTGGTAAATGCGATGAAAATGATTCAAAACATCCAGTTATTTTATCCCTCTGATTGCTAAACTAAATTAATTACTCCCATTAATTATATTAACATGAATAATCATGTTTTGCATGTCAAACTTCAAAGCAAGATTGAACAATACAGTCAGTCAAATCTCCATAGTCTGAAAAAGATGGCACTATCATGCTTTGCTACTAACCTAGACAGTCAACAAGCCATTTTGGAGCTTGGCATTTTGGGTTGATTGACCCTCATTTTCAGAAATAATGATAGGAGAGAAAATAATCCTTGTAAGAAAAAATAAGAAAGGACGGTATTAGTTATCGAGATTTGCCCAGAGAAAGACACTGCTCAGAATATGGTTTGTATTTTACCCCAGACAGAAGTTTTATATATTCTCTGATACCCTAGTACTGCCTTTTACTTTTCATCATCGTGCTCTCTACCTGCCACATTCCACCACTTGCTGAAGTAGATTTTTCTCAGTTATTTAACAAATGATTCTTCTCCTGAGGCCAGAAGGCTTACTGAAAAAAACCAACCCCATAACAGCCCAGTAACTCGTGGAGAAATCTGAGGAACACCTGAGAATCAATTTGGCTTGTGGACGATCGGAATTACTACTAAAGAATTAAAACTTTGAATGAGGAACAGAGAGTGGTACCACAGAAAAAGTATCAATAAAGCTTTAATTAAAACAAACAAACAAACAAAACCAAACTAAACAACTGTCTGAATGTTTTGCAATCTCACTGCACTATGCTGCTGTTCAGCTGACCTGCTTGTAATTCAGCAAGGAAGGACATAGCTACAATGCACGGGAGAAATCAAGACCCACATCTTACAGCCACACATACAACAGTAACTGACCCGATTTGTTCTGTGGCACTGACTTAAACAGGGACTCTGTTCTCCTTGGCCCACTTTTTCATGATACGGACAATGTATTCTACTTGAGGATTACTAGTGCTCTTCAGAAGATGCAGCACTTCCCGGAGAGTCTCTCTGCAAGGGTGAAAAGCAAACATTTAAATGAGCATAAGACTCAACTGATACAAAAAAAAAAAAAAAAAAAAAAGAGTCTTGCATACAATTGCAACAATGAGAAAAATTAAAAGTAAAAAAACCCAACCAAACCAAAAAAATGCAGCAAAATGTAATTAGTTTGGGGTTCAGTGTGCATGTGGTGAAACTATATAGAAATCTTTATTCTTGCAAAAGAGTTCCCCTCAACAAAGCAAACTTTTTTTCTCTTTAATGCTACGCACTAGTCTTCAGTATGGCAACCTCTAGCTTAACACTGCCTAAGCACCTTGCACAGAAGTACAAATAGCATGGAAATGAACACTACCAATAGGATAAACTACTATGAAGCTGCTGCTTGCCAGCTACTTTACAGCAAGAACTTGTATGCGCATCGAAAAACAGGCAAGCTATGTGCATTTTACTGCATCTACTGCAGTAACTGCCAAAAGGATGCTTGAAGGGTGCTGTAGTTAATGAGATTACTCCAGCAGAGAAGGGAACACAAGGAAGGTGTAGAAGCCAAGATACATACCTACCAGTCATGTACAAAATGGCAACTCTGGGCAGGCGATAATGGCCATCTGGCATCACAACAGAATATTCAGGAGGGAACAGCTCTTAAATACAGCCTTACTGCTCCCTCTCACTCTCCCAACCAGTGAAACAGGTCAAAATCAAAATTATCAGTAACACAGATTATTTTAAGCTTTCATCAAGTAAGTATATTTGTCTCACATGGAGAGAGTCTTCAGAAAGCACTTTTTAGTGAAAACATGGTCTTATCTACTAATCTTTCAGAGAAATTGCATCCTTCCTACAGTGCTGAGTAAATGTTTCCTTAGTTCTGTGCCATGAACCTGAAAATGTCATGGGACATTTTTTCTGTTCTTACACTATCACATGAAATGAATTTTTTTTCCCCCTCAGTTCATGAAAATACAACACCTATAACATAACAATTCCTTGTATAATGACTAATGTATTTTCGTTTCCTACAGTTCATAGCATTTGCTGATAAGTTATTCTCCACCATATATTCTATATAACTGTTGGTGCGGAAGATACACTTCAAATTGATCAGTGCACATGGAACCACAGGCCAGAGCATCTGTTCTCTGAAAGGTCAATATAGAATTGGAAGAGGATATGTAGTCTTAAAGCTGAGATTGCAATTCTGGGTTACAGATACCTGGACATAGAAAAAGAGTAAAATAAATTCAGATACAACACTGAATACTCACTTTGCTTCTCGGCCAGCTAAGATCATTTGAAAGACACCCACACAAGCACCTCTCTTGCCTTCCCAGTACTCAGGATTACTGTCCAGTCTCTCCAGAACTTCAAATGCTTTGGCTGAATAGTAAAACTGACGCATCTGCACAGAAAGCAAAACATTATTCCTGACTATATGACCATCTCTCAGAAAAGGATTAAAATTTTTGAGCTGAATTTTCTGAAATCAGCAGTTAAGTCACAGAAGCAACGTGCATTTTCCTGTTTTCCTGCAGGCAACAGCTGACACAGAACACGTACATTTCAGTTCTACATAGGTATACAGGTGGTATTGTAACATTACTGGTCTGTGTCTTCGAACATATTACAGACTAACTGCTGTGAACTTTATTAGGTGGCAACAATCAGCCCTGCTGTTTTGATCACACACAGCTAACACTAGCTTACAGAACTTTTTTATGAGGTTCCTTAGCGTCATGCCAACTGTATCAAGTTCTTGATAGAATAGTAACTTCAAACTAGTCCAGACATTTGAAAATGGAACCATTTTTCCCTCATGTAAAGGTGGTCCCAGAGACATATTTGGACGTCTTCTGGGTTTAACTTCGAACTAACTTTTTCTTCAGTTTTCCAGCACAGTACAAAGTAAGATTCAGTGACTTTATAATCCAAAGTTTTGCTGAGCATAGGAAAATCCACTGCGTATCCTACCTTCTCTGCCTTAGGTTCTCTACTTGTAAATGGTAACAAGAAGCAAGTTGGTTGGCAAGTCAGTGCAAAAGGAATGACCACAGTAACTGTGGCTTTTTTGAAGTCAGCACAACTTTTGTGGACCTCATCTATGACTGTGAGCGTTCTTCACTTGGGCAAGCCTGAATAGCAATGTTTTTGTGGTTAGTATTTTCATATCAGAAAGCACAAGAGGTAAACTGAGCACAACCTCCCATCCTTTTGGGGCTGAAAGCCTGCATCCACTCAGAAAAAAGAACAGGCTAAGGGAGTTGCATTTAGAAACTAAAGTCACAGAAACACAGTAACACTGTTGACCTTGCTCTATCCACGTTTATTCAGCATTCTGTTGAGGGAAGCCTAGTGTGACTGCCTTCTTAAGTTACAGCTATGGTGCTGAATGTAGATTTCCAATATAATAAAATGTTTCAGAAACAACTAGAAAAATGCTATAAAAACTCAAACAACATGGGCCTGGCCATTTAGTGAAAGAGGTATAACCAGATGATAGTGTAGAAAGACAAATACTAACACTATAGTAATAATTTTTGAAATGAAAGTCCTTGGTTATTAGAGCAGTCATTTATGGCCATATGCAGACATAACGAGACTGAAAAATTTAGTCCTGTAAACGTAGTTTTTAAGAGCTGTGGGTAAATCCAAAGTGTGGAGTTGCTTCTCCTCTGAATTTAGGCAAAGCAATCAACTGATTTACGTGAGACTTAAAATGGCCTAGAGAGAAATTTTACGCAAGGTCTGTTATGGTTTGGGTTAGAACAGTATTCCATTAACGTACATAATATCACATCAGCTTTCCCCCCCACACCTTGCCTGGACTGCCCCTTTAAGAAACCTGAGATTCCTGAATCAAGGACACTGCAAACCCCCACCCCAGGGGGGGGAAGTTAGGGGAATGCTGGGTTTCTCTAGGGGACTTTTGGTTTAACCTGTAGCCACGAGGAAGCTCTCTTCTCTTCTCCCTCTGCCTGGATTTGGTTGCTGCTGGAAGCCACCTGTGCTCTCTCTCTGTGTTGGGCTGCCCATGTGACCTGCTACTTTGGACTGTTTGTGCTGAATCCACTGGACGCTAACACTGGGACTAGAAGCTGGCATCGGGACGGTTCAGTATTTTGGGTCCTGTATATGTTTCTATTTGTCTCATTTATATCTGTTGTTATTATTAAAGCAGTTTTTAGTTTTTACCTTCCAATTCAGAGACCTCTCCTTTAACTGCCATGCGTGGGGGTTGGAAAGAGCCCTTAAACCCACCACAGGTCTCACTGTCCACTTGCTTTCACAAATCACAGCTATGAGAAATACCAGAGGCATTGCCACTTGCTTGAGCAGCAAGACTTTCGGGAAGAGACGGTGGACTGAGTACTTGAAAGATGTGCAAGAGATAATTCAGTTACAGAAGAATGCTTCTGAAATCACAAGGCAGATTTTCTGACTTTTAGTAATGTGTTTGTTAGGATTTTGAGAACATGCTACTTCATCAGACGAAGGAAAACAGCAAAAGAGAACGTCGCAGATAGTAAGAAAATATTGCTGCTCTTTGGAGAGCCTGGCTGAACTGAGAATCATTCGGAGCTTTTCCAATAGGACTCAATTTACTATCTTTCCTCTGTTATGGCAAATTTGGCAACTGTATCTCTAACACGCCTACGCTAGTAGCTGCTAGCTCTTGTATATTCACTTGTATCAGGCTGCACTGGACCAGCTTCATGAGCTTTACACCTATTACCTGTGTTTTTCTTACATCTGCCTTTTTAAAACACCACCATATTTGCACAATCACAAAATTACAATCTCTCTTTATAATCTATATTTAAATTAAATCTAAAGCAATTTATCCCCAAATAACTTTAGTTCACTTTCTGGCTCTGGCCAACACATTCTGAAAAGCGGATGGCCTGTGTCTCACCATGACACTTCTCAAATGAACACCCTTTTCCTCCATCACTAAGCTGTTACTCCAAGTCCCAACCTAGTGCTATCATCCTTGTAGATGGCAGAGAGGATGCCAGATAGAGCATCTTATTACTATCTTCTGAAACCTTGCACAGCACTACGCTGCATAGGGCAACCAATTTTTCTTTCTCCTATAGTGCCATTTACAATCCTCTCAAACAAGTTTTCTTCATATGCCTCTCCAACCATCCTGCGGATGAAGCTCTCATGTTTTCATTCCATGCTTTACAGAACAGCAAAAGAACTTGAATCAGAACTAAGTCTCACCATCTGTAGGTACCATCTGAACAATAAGATGTTAGGAATTTAAGCAGAATTGTAACCAGCTTCCCAAGAACTCTTCACTATTAACATAGGTTTGTATAAACTAGAATTTGGAGATGTGTCAGCAGAGCATTAGCATGGAACATGAGAACTAGTAAACACAATCTAGAAGATTAGTTACAAGTAAGGTAGCATGTTTTAAGTTGTTTTAAAATGTCCAGAGCATCCCACTAAAGTGGGCATTGTCTTGTCTAGCTTGACTTTTTAAAATGTTAAGACAGCTCAGCCTAACCTCACCTCTTTAAAAGTCCCCTCCAGAAAAGGTTCAAAAGAACTATTATGTATTAGCAGAGATCCTGCTGCAGGCAGTTAAGCTCACCATTTTTTGAGTAGTTTTATTCCTAATAACTACATACACACCATGACTCTTTGCCCCACTTGGGTAGACAGACTAGTAGTTGTGGGAATTCTCTTTCCATTTCCTTATGATGGGCAGAGGAGTAGCTCCCGTTGCAGTTACAAGTTTTAAGAAAAAAATAACACACTCACATAAAAAAGACAGCGTGAGGTTCCTTGGTGACTCTATGCTAGATTTTTTTTTTCTTCAAAGTACCAACAATGAATCCCTAGTAGGAGAGGAAACTGTTAGTTCAAGCATGCAGTTATTTGCCAATGTTCTGATCAGTGGGCTGTCTACCAAGAGGGTCTGTAGGCTGAAATACCTGCCAACTCATCTACATTATTAGACGTCTTGTTGTTATAAAAGAAAGTTCTCTACTGATGAAAATGATGGAAGCTATAAAAAAAAAATGGCTGCAGAGTCACTGAATTAACATACCATATACCAAGTTCTAATGAGAAGACTCACTTTGTAGCAATCATTTGCAATGAGCTGCAATAGGTTAAAGGATTCCCCTGAAGTCTCCATCTTCAGATAGAGCTTCCAGGCCAACTGTGGTTTCTTATTCATAATATCTGCCATAACAACAAAAAGTTTGAATTGTGAAAAGAGTATGTCATGCACAATACTCAATAGCAGGTGAAATAAACGTTCCTAAATTTTTTTGCTTAACGTAAATGCATGCTTCACACTGTGTTTGAAAGGGAAACTTGTCCTTATCTTCTGCCTTACTAGCAATAACAGCCAATTCATCAGAGAAACCCAACATCAAGAGGAATGGCATTTACATCTCGATTTATATTTCACAGATAGAGCAACAAACACAGTTCTCATGGTTTCAGATGTCATTAAGGAACAGAACGGAAAGCATTAGAGAAGTTATTTTATGCACGACAATGAACTATGGCAATTCATTTTGATGGTAAGATTTAGGATTAAGTGTTCTTAAGGAGAAAATTTTAATTGGCACTGAACTGAGGTCTTTTAATACTTGGTGCCCACCTCAGTCGAAACATTTAATTCCTGTGATTCACAGTAAGCTAGAGGGCGAGTGGGTGAAGCCCCTCCAAGCATAACAAACCTCGTCATTACACATCTACTAGAAAAACTATTTCCAAATTCTTGAGATTTTGTACTTATTTCTATATTGGCTTATCATAGAATCATAGAATATTAGGAGTTGGAAGGGACCTCGAAAGATAATCTAGTCCAATCCCCCTGCCACAGCAGGATTCCCTAGACCAGGTCACACAGAAGCGCATCGAGACGGATTTTGAATATCTCCATAGAAGGAGACTCCACAACCTCTCTGGGCAGTCTGTTCCAGTGCTCTGGCACCTGAACTGGGAAAAAACTTATACGTGTGTTCACATGGAATCTCCTATGCTTCAGCTTACAGCCATTGCCTCTTGTCCTGTCACTGGGCTTCACTGAGAAGAGCCTGACCCCATCCTCCCGACACACCCCCTTCACATATTTAAAAGCATAGATGAGGTCACCTCTTAGCCTCCTCTTCTCCAAGCTAAAGAGACCCAGCTCCTTCAGCCTTTCCTCATAAGGAAGATGTTCCAGCCCCTTCACCATCTTTGTGGCTCTGTGCTGGACTCTTTCCAGCAGTTCCCTATCCTCCTTCAAGTGAGGGGCCCAGAACTGGACACAATATTCCAGATGTGGCCTCACCAGGGTAGAGTAAAGAGGAAGAAGAACCTCTCTTGACCTACTAACCACACCCCTTCTAATAAACTCCAGAATCCCATTGGCCCTCCTGGCCACAAGAGCACACTGCTGGCTCATGGTCATCCTCCCATCCACTAGGACCCCCAGATCCCTTTCCCCTTCGCTGCTCTCCAACAGCTCAGCCCCCAATCTACACTCATACATGGGGTTGGTCTCTCCCAGGTGCAAGACTCGACACTTGGCCTTATTGAATCTCATTCAATTTCTCCCTGCCCAACTCTCCAGCCTGTCTAAGTCTCGCTGAATAGCAGCACAACCCTCCGGTGTGTCAGTCACTCCACCCAGTTTAGTGTCATCAGCAAACTTGCTGAGAGCACAGTCTGTTCCCTCATCCAGGTCATTAATGTGTCTAAAATTTTCCTTTGGCCTTTAATTTTAAACATTATGGGTATATACAATTAGAAATAAAAGAATGTGAATCTTCCATCTCAGTTAGTGGAAATTCTACTATGGTGTTGGAACACAGACTTCTAAAACTTGATTTTCTGGAGATAAAAACCAATTCTGTTGAATCTCAGGTTGATATTGGTAATTCCAGACTCATTCAAGTATTGGGAGCACAGAAAATTAAGTATTGTTTTATTTTTCAGTCTTACCAGCTACTCAGATTAGTTGGCTGTTCACAAGTGGACATTCCTGTGCTCCTTCAAAACAGGGACTATTAAACTTATTACATCTGTACCCACAGTGCCAACTGTGTAGGTAGAATGGGTGGCAAATACCAACAATAAAGATGTAACATCAACCCACAGGATTTAGAGACACTTCTCATTTAAGAGGCAGCAAGACATCAAATTAGACTTTTCTTTCATCATCTCTAGATACCATACACAGTGGCAAACAGCCAGGTCTTAATTTCCAAATACTAACCCATCTATCTAGAGAAACAGAGTGCTGCGCTAATTCAATGGGTTTTTACCTCGTCTTCAAGAAGAATTTAGTATAAATAGTATGACAGCATTAAACAGAAAAATACTACCTTGTAAAAAACCATGCATCTTGGGTACTTTTTGCTCTTTGGAAATATTTCAGCATCAAATTGTTTACAACTCAATACCTAATCATACTCTGGCATGAATGTATTATAATGTTTTGTAATTCCATAGCAGCTTTTATCCAGAAGGATCTAATAGTAATTTACATACTTGACACAAAGGAAATGTAACTATATTCATCACTGAACAGTTGTTTCTGTAAAGAATTCTAGCAGCTGTTTGGGAATGTAAAATCAAGATTTTAAGACAGACACAGAAGTATACAGCAGCTCTACTGTCACTTCAGCAGGAATTCGGAATGGCAAAAGGCACACTCAAAAATAAATAGCAATTTCTATGAAAAAGCCAGAAATTAATTTTAAATTGATAACACAGCATTAATTCTACTTCTTGCATAAGTAGCACCTTCAAAGAGTTCTGCATCCCCAGATGTATGTCAAAGAACTACTATAGCACAGAATCAAAGGGATGAATACTGTCTACTGAAAAACCATGAATTCCCTTTGCAATGCGAGTTCTCCCATCAAAAAAATTCACATAAACATTCACATATGAAACACTAAAACACAACCAGGTACTGCAGCTTAATGAAAAGGAATTAAACTGGCACATCCTAAAATAGAGTTAAAGATAGGCATCCACAAATGTGATATGCCTGCTTGAAAGGACCACGTTAGAGATGTTGACCACATCTGTGATATAGCATATTGTCCCCAAACATGCATACTTACATTCCAAGTACAACTACTGAAAATTGTTTGATAAGAGAACATTTTTGTATTGAGGCACTGTAAGAAAAACAAATTAGCCTAGGGAGTCTCAGACTTGAGTCATTAGAAAAGTCCACCTCTATGTTATTTTGCATGTGGCACCGTAGCTATCACTGCACTGAGGTGTGCCTTTTAAAAACTACTTCAGAAAAACTAAAGCAAATTTACTATAGGATATTGAACATAGCAAAAGTTTTCTGAAGCCAAGGAAAGAATGGAAAAGTTTTTGGAAGAAAAACACGCTGGAGATTATAAAGGTCATCTCTCAGGCACAGGAATTTGGACAACATAAAGAGTAACATGGTATGAAGAAAAGCTACTGTATATGCTTGCCCAGTTCTTTTCCCTAGACACATGACGTTGGGCACTCTTGGAGGCAGACAAACCCTTCAGTCTAACGCAGTAAGGGTGCTTCTATTTTGTGTTTTACTCTGAACGTGTAACTCAGTCTTTTAAGACTGAAAATCTTCGCTCAAGCAATTGAGTTGCCAAATGAGAAGAAAAAGGTTCACTGGATAGGACAAAGCTGCATTGACAGAACTGTAACAGCACTGCACTGAAGCAGAAATTGCCTACTAAAACCTGATGTATGAAAGGTGCAATAACCACCCACGCTGTAACTAGAGCAATCAGCTTTTCACTTTCATAGTCTCGAATCCACCTACAACATTACATTCAATTAGGGAAGTGGACTGCCAAGACTGATGCAATAGAGGAGGATCTGTATTCTGCAATGTTGAGAGTAAAGTGACTCACAGCAGCGAGCTAGCCAGCTAAGGTAAACAAAATCATTCTTTATCTTCTCACTCTGGATCAAAAGGAACACCTGCAGGAAGAAGTAAAATAAAAGATTATACATGCATGTTTGTTTAAACAGAAGGCAGAACTGCCTCGTTTCAACATGCAGTTGAGGCTTAAGCCACATGAACAACTGGTTCATAAGAACAGTTAGGGTATGTGAGTGCAGTGTGGTGGCATCTCTCTGTGTCGGGTAAGGTGGAGGATTCAAACACTGCCATGATTACCAAGGGACTTCTGCAGCTTCAAAACATGAAGCTGCGTGGAGGGTGCAGCCTGCTCTGAACAAGTGCCAATGGGCAGCCATGCAATACAAACAGCACAAAGGAACACTGGGCCTCTGGGAAAAGCTATTTGGAATGTGTGTGTTTAGAAAGCAATGCAAGCAATCACATTAGCATCTTATCGAAATACCAGAAGTTTCACGTATCTATCTATCTATCTGAATCTTTCATCCCCATAGATGGCAGAGATCACTCCAGGTAAGCAATAAGCCATTCCAAACCATTTTGGTTTCAGCAAAGTTCTGACGCAAAACATTTGTCTTTTGTAACTTACTGTACAAATAGAGGTTTATCACCTTCTACATCTAAATGGATGTGTGTGGGGGAAGTTAGACATTTGAAACTGTACTCTGGCTTTGCTCACAGAGAAAAGCTACTTATGCCTGTCTGCAGGTATATCTGTAACTATACTAGGATGCCACCAGCAAAACTCAAAATACCCTTCTAGGAGCAGATGTATGTACTGCAACAGTGAGTTCCACAAATTACTCACATTATTATTGGTTAAAAGTTGCTTATCCCCTCATTTCTGGAGGGAGGGAATGGGGTAAGAAGGAAGAATTAAAAAGGAAGCAGCAATATCACTGTAAGTGGCACTCTATCATAGGTTTTATTTCATTATGTCCAGAGAGTTAAGCTTTTCAATAACTTAAGTGCTATATATGGAGATATTTTACAAGTCTGAGGCTCTAGGGAAGGGTGACCTCTGTATGATAGTGTCATCACAATTAAAGATCAGACATCAGGCCAGACTAATAAATTTAATTACATAATTCTGTTATTTAAATGTATCAGCTACCCAACACAAGTTTATATGGAACCATTTTTAAGAACAGAAGAGGAAAAATGTGGATTAATAGCAGTCTACACCTTTGTGTTTCTTTGTTGCCTGACTGTAACTAAAGCTTACTTTGCAGCATTATCATTTTTATGAAGTCTCAGGACTCAGTGTAGTCTGCTAGCATAGTTCTAGAAGATAACCTGCATTTTCATTAAACTAACTAAAGTAAGGTAGGTAAACTGAAATATATATCCATTTTGTCTGACAGTCTTGGACATTTTTCTTATAGAGATGCTATTTCAGGTCATCGAAGTTAAGCAGGTGGGTGTTCAAGAAAAAAAAAGAAAGAAAAAAACCCCAAAACAACACAAGGCCTCTGTTGAAGAGTTAAAAAGTTAGAAAGACGGAGCGGGGGGGGGGAGGGGGGGGGGAAAAAAAGAAAGAAAGAAACCCCAAACCAATATGATTCATTTTACACTATGTGGTTATGGTTTTTTTTTCTGGCTTGTCCTCCTTCTAGTCTTGTGGAAAATGTTGCTTCCATCTTCATAATAGCTATTTGCTTTTGCATATTTTAGTTGTAATTAAGTTCCTATTGCATATAGACATAAAAAAAATGCTGTGTGTAGAAGTTAATCTCTTCCAGCTGCATCTGGATGCTGCTGAATAAGATAGAAAGCACTTCCTCTTCTCCTCCCACATCTCCCAGAGGAAGAATTATTTATTTATTTATAAACACACATTTCTAGGGACACCTAGAAGCTCTTAACTGTTCAGTATCTTTTACTCAGCACGCTCTAGTCAGTCTGAACAATAAGACTGCCTAGGACAGTCAAAGCATAGGAAATCTAATTAAGAGGGCATTTTTTTATCAATTAGAGATAGCTGCAAGCAGTCTTATGATGCACCACAAACAGCATGACTCCCTATATACCTCACATTATAAGATTACTAAGATAATCTTTTCTGAATAGTGTTTACTGAGAGTTTCAGTGCCTCTAAGAGGGGGAAGATGATGTTCTACACAACCTTATTTGCATATTTCAACCAACATGAAGATCTGGAAGGAGAACAGGAAGGAGAGGAGTATGTAGGAAATGTTTCCACTGTTGTTTTTTAAAGAAAGTAAATACATACCTCTTCAGCCTCACTAAAATTGCCCATGGCAGCTTTGGCTTGGGCGTAGTTGAAGTTAAAAGTGTCATCATTGTAGAAATAACTCTAGAAAATAAGCCACACAGATAAAACCTAAATAAATAAAACAAAGAAATCTCCACCCATGGTATAATAACATTAAAACTTCCTAAGAGCCCCTCCTCCCAAAATCTGTGTCAGACCATATCAAGACAATAGGAAGGAAAAAGAAAAAGCCACATTATGAACATACGAAATTTATAAACAGTGGGTAGAAAATTGCAGACTAGTTTCCATCCTGCATTTGTGACTCCAAACACAGCTGGAACATTCCACAGTATTAACCATGAGAGATCTGGAGAGTGCTCTAAGCTCAAAACTGCAGTGGCAGCTTTTGTGGGTATAATTTTCACTTTGGGCATGTGAAGACATGCTGTGCTGCCATGGTCTCTCTCACCGCCCAAGCACTTATTTCACCACTAGGATAGTAAATAGGCAGTTGACTCCCTAATGGCTTAAGGAGATGAACAGTTTGTTTTGCCAAGACTTCTCAAGGTTCAGCAAGAGATCCTGTGGATCTGGTTATGTGACAGATGCTAGTCTTGACACACTGGATTACATGATGGAGGTGGAGCTGCAGTACCAGGCTGTAGCCAGCCAGCATACCATGTGAAAGGACTTCCTTAAGCTCAAGCCTTGCTTACAGGGACCCTTCCCTCTACTTGAAATGCAACACAAAGTTTTCCTGTCCCATAATATTAGTCTGGACACACCTGGTTAATAACAGATTGGCTTGATCTAGCTGTATTTTTTCTGAAAAGCTGTATGGGCCAAACCAGGGAATATGACTCTAGGCACAGGTTAGCCTGATATTTGGATTTAACCCAAATAGCTTGGATTTGATCATCGTCAGATGTCCAGATTGAAGTATAACTCAGATGACCAAAAGTCAGCTGAGTGTGTTCTACATTCAGCACTGCACCAGTAGACCTGGTAGAGGTAAGGTGGAATGCCATACCACAGGTACAAGCGTGGATGGGATTGAGGATCCCTGTCAAGGAGAGGTGCAGTGCTTATAAAAGAGCATGGGGAGAAAGCAGGGGGGTTTATACACTATAGTTACTGTAAGAAAAGCCTTCCTGGGTGCATAATAGCGAGGTGTGTGGAAGAAGACGTTTTCCTTTGTATAACATCTATAAAAGAAACAGAATTTGTGTAGGAAGATCAAACTTTTGTTTTGTTCTCTCATTAAACAGTGAGGAGGAGGTAAAAAGCATAGTTGGGGTAGTGCAAAAGATATGGGAAGCAAGGGTCAAAACTGTTCTCCAGTGCTGTCTTCTTTGATGATGTAGGGACACCTGAGGAACATCTTCCCTTCCCTGTCACATGCAGCCAAAGAATACTGATGCAGTCGACCCACATATATCAAGCTAGCACCTTGAGAGGAAAGGTGGGGAGTTGCCACCACTTGCCAGATGTCTAGGCTTTACCCAAATAGTCTACATTAGGGTCCAAAAGCCAGCAAATAGAGCAAACTATGTGAAAGCATGAGAATGAACCAACTGGGTGAATCTTAAGCTCAGTTTGTAAAAACATTTCAGTACCCTTAGGGTGAACTAACTGGTTTCACCACATGAGAATTACAATACTTTACTGTATTCTTCCTCAATGATAGTTTTGTGTAAATCAGCACAAGTTCCAGGCTAAGCAAAGCTGATGAATAAGATGCTAGTTTTACTGCATGAAGAGTTCACAGAATCACAGAAATACCAAGGTTGGAAGAGACCTCCAAGATCATCAAGTCCAACCATCAACCCATCACCATCATCTAAAACCATGTCCCTAAGACTAAAACAAGTCCCTAAGTACTACATCTAGTTTTAACTTTTTAAACACCTCCAGGGACTATGACTCCATCACCTCCTTGGGCAGCCTATTCCAATGTCTAACAACGCTTTTAGTGAAGAAATTTTTCCTGATATCTAGTCTAAACCTTCCCTGGTGCAATGTGAGGCCATTTTCCCTTGTCCTCTCACTGGCAGCCTGGGAGAAGAGACTGACTACACAACCCCAGTTCCCTCAGCTGCAACTCATAGAAGACTTATAGTCTCCAGGCCCCTCACTAGCTCCTGTTCAAATAGCCCTCATTGTAATTTTGAACTAAAATGGAAAAGACACTCTTGTCAGGAACCAAACTCAAAAACTGTGTCATTCTATCCTGGCTGTATTAGTGCTAGAGGCCAGACCTGCTGCAAAACCAAAACCAGTAGAAATGAACTACTGCTGCAGATAGTGCAACACATTCACAGCAGCCAGATGTTCTTGTTTCTTTTTCTCTTTTTTTAAAAAAAACAAACAAACAACAACCCAACAAAACAAACTCAAACAAAAACCCCCAAACCCAACACCACATTATATGTACTGGACTACATTCTTTTGTGGTCTTCTAGTGGTCTTTTTTTTCATAAAACTAACTGTGCTCTGAGTGATGTTTATTTCAATGAGATGCTCAGCTATCCAATTGAGCAATGAAGCATTAGTTGTGGCCAGAATTCAGCTGAGCCTGAATTAGTTGTCTCCTCAGTTGATCCTCAGTGTTATAATGTCACCCTCAGGGCAGCTGGCAATACATTTATGATAAGGTGTCCTTTGAGACATACTCATGCCTAAAGCAGTTTCAATCAACTGTGGATGAAGTTGGGGGTTTCCTGAAAGAATATCATGCAAACAATCTTCACAGAGTGCACAGCCACTTAAAGACCTGCAGAGATTCTACTGAAGTTTATTCCTGTGAATGAAATAAAAAGATCACAGTAAAGCCACCTAAGCCTTGCCTGTAACATGCTCCAGGAAGAATTATTTGCAGCCCTGTGACTTGAAGAGAAGGAAAATGACCTAAGTAAATCTGAGCAGGGACTAGTCTTAGCTAAAAAATGATGAAAATGATCAACTACTTCAAAAAGGACCAGGCAACAAAGTGGCAGAAAACTTCTGTTCTTAGTCCTTGCTATTTATCAGCTGCATTATGTCTCAAATTACCAGTGTTTATGATTTCCTTCAAGAACTTAATACATATTTTACTTAAGCTTGATCATTTTGCAGCTTGCTAGATACAATCTATAAACCTTCCAAACTTACAACCTCAACCATACCTTGAACTATGACAATGAGTTCCATAAGTCATCTATGTTTTGTGAGAGACAAAATGCATTTTCTTAAAAATGACATTGTGAATTTGCTGTAATTCCAGCAGTTGTGTCTTGTTTTCAGCCTCTCAATAAATATTGAGGTTTCAATTCTACCTTGTTTATTCCAGTCCTCATTTGGTAACATTTTATTTTCTTAACTTCCCTCTACAGCAAATAATATCTATCTTTTAAGACAAAGTCTTAATTTGTTTATTTCTGGCTCTTTCCTTTACAAACACTAACCTTACTTTGCAATATTAATGACAACTCCACTTGCCTCCCCAAATGCTACGCCTCTCTCTCGTTTCTAAACTTTCCCATATTATCTTGGAGGTGGTGAGTAATCACATTTAACTTTAATCTTTTCAGGTTAGAACTAGTTATTTAAGAACTTTTCAAAGTAAATGGAAAGAGCTGGGCATTTCCATGGGGCGACTCATTCCATTCTCAGATAAGAGTAAGAAACACACAGGATGACTTCTCTGGAAATCACGTGCCCTCATTGGTTACAGACTGAGACCAGATGATCAGTTACAACTAGAAATCTGACTTTTAAATGGCTCAAGTAAGGAAAACAAATCTTTCTGTTAAGTTTCCAGCTCTCCTTTTCTTTCATTACACACACTTCAGCTTGGGGGGGTGCTGGTGATGGAGCGTCTCTTCAATTCACTACAGTGGAGCCACTCCAATGGCTACAGCCACTTGGGATTTCATCTAGATAAAGTTTAAAAACAGTACACCTTTATAATTTTTCACCCATCAGCTGAGTTTGGCGCCATTAGAACCACATGTTTTACTTTAGTTCCCACCCTCCTGAGAACACTGCATTTGTGCTCATCTTCATTCATTCCTAACACTTTCTTTATAGTTTCTCATTTCTCTTCCTGCCAAATATAGAGTTCTTATAACTCTAGTTTCAAATCACTAGAACAAGACTGCAGTCACACTTCAGCCTCTTTCTTTTTCCTCACATCTGACTTATAACTGGGTATCTGTAAGTTATACCCACTTATCCACTGAATATTGGTGAACTGCATTATGATAACTGCAAAATCCTTCTCTTATGCAGAAAAACGCAACATTGCCTGCAGGGTACCACTCAGACTACTTCTACAAAAATAATATTCTTAGCTTACTGCTTTGGTAATATTGCCCCATCTTAGCCCTTCAATAACTGCTTTCCCTGTAAAATGTAAGCATTGTTACTTTCAGAGTCCTTCATGTCCTATTTTCCTTACACACTGTTGTTCATAAAAATGACCCCAATTATTAACAAGTGACAATAACCTCCATCACTCATTTGACAAATCTTAAGAAAATATTTGGGTTTTTTCCTCCATGCTGTCCACCTCATAAAAATCCACAATGTTTTTCATTGTCTCCCTTTAGTTATCTTCCTCACCTTCCATGATGCCACCAGAAAGCCTATAATGGTTAAATTCCAAGTGTGATGAGACCATCATGCCTACCACGCTGCACAATCCTATCTTATAAACTACTGCTTCACATTTTGTTCCATTTGCTGTACTGACCACTTACCATCCCACTGTTGTTCCTGTGCTTTACTGTTACTGTTGTATGTCTGTATCTTTATGTTTACATAGTGTCTCAAACAGTACAGTCTAATTCTGTGTATTAGAGTACTACCAATACTAAATAGTAATACTAACCTTGACTGAGTTGAGGTAAATCAGGACATTACCAAACTGTCTAAGAAGAAAGAAGCAGGAGGACATGCACTGTCTCCCTGGAATCGTATCTAAAATTCAGAACAGAAATGCAGATTTGTAGAATTTAAAAGTCACACGACAATGGAAATCACTGCCAAGATTGCTGGCAACTATGAAAACAGCTGGTTTGTAAAAATAGTCTAACTTGCCTTTCAGGGCAAAGGACTAAACTAGAGGTTAGAAAAACCATCTTGCAGATGTTCCCTACAGCAAACAGTAACTACTACAAGACTGTATTCAACAGCAAATTCTACAGAGACAAATTGCTTAAGTAACAAGCCTTTTCTATGACAGAGTTTACATAGCATAATTTTACTGTGAACTATTCTTACTCTTAGGAACATCACTTGATACAAAGCCTGAGTTTGTTATTCTAATCTCATCGGCTGTTTTCCTTTAAAATTATGCTTTTCAGTTACCCTAGACAAAGAAGCTCTACATATTTTAATTTTAGTTCCAGTAAGAGAGTAAACTTGCTACACTGAAAACATTGTTATAAGTATTTTAATACATGCACAGGGAAAATATTCCATGATAAAATAAATCTAAGAATTCATTTCCATACATTTGGGACTACCACACTGCTCACAAGTGGTAAAGCCATAAATACATTAGCCCTACCAGTTCAACTAAGTGTCAGCAAACTCTGCTGTCATCTCTACTATGCCATCATCCACTCTGAAATTGCAAACTATGTTACTGAAAAACTATTTCAAAGGTTTTCTTAATGATTCTGAAGTCAGCTTCGAAGGACTAATTTTTGTTAGACCCAACCAGGAGACATTGGTCTGAGATGGAACCCAAGTAGTGGCTGGGAAGGCAAGCATTTCACTATGTCAAATAATCATTAGAGAGCATGATGCTCTGTGCAGTTTGGTATGGTGAGATGACAGTAGATTAGATCCTGAGGCTACCAACAGCCCTGTATTAATCTGCTCCTGTAGGTTCATTACCATCAATCTATCCACACTAGAAAATTAAAGTATCTTTTCTATATAGAGAATTTTAATGTATCAGTATTTTGACTCTATACCACAGCACAAAATAGACCATTCCACTAGAAAACTGCACACTCTTTTTTAAAGGGTAGGGCAGTAATTATCCCTGGAAAGCACTATGTAAGATCTTCTGAGAAAACCTCTGTCTGTTCTGCCTTTGGATCCTGATCCATGAGTTCCTAAACCCAACTTCAAAATCCAACTCCTGAATCCAATTCGCATCTGCTGCTAAATCCAGTCTAGGATTTTCCCACTGCCTACCCTCAACAACAGTAGTGACAATGATGCAATTACCATCAGAAGAGTTGGATTCAATATTGGGTTTATATATCTTTGTACATATTTCATTCTATTGTTATTATTTTCATTAAAGTATTTGTAGTTTTCTTTCCCAATCCGTAAGTCTCTCCCTTGTCCCCTTTCTCTTCCCCACTGAGAAAGGAGAGGGGTTAATAAATAACATCTATCACTAGCTTAGTGACTAACCCAACTCTAATCCTTAACACACGTCAATGGGATTAAGAATTTTTATTAAGCTTAAAAAAAACCCCAGTAAGACAAGCTACTGTTCTGGGTGTTCCTTATTGCTGCTAGAAGTTGAATGTTAACTGCAAAGGCTTCCTGGCTTCCTGATTTTTTGTTTTGGGTGTCCCTACTCCTCTTCCAACAAGAGATGAAATACGTAAATGTATTGGAAAAGATTTTCACATTAACACTATTTGCTCTATGTTCCTTGGACCTCCCAGTCAGAGATCCTATTAAAAATAGCAAAAAGGCTTAACTGATGACTCCAAATGACTATACCAATACATGACACTAGTCTTCCTAAACTGAATGCTGCTGCTTTTTTCTTAATGCAGTCACGAAATCTCCATAGTTAACAAGAGCAAGTTGGAAAGACAGGACCCTGTTTTGATAAAAAAAATATTTCATAACTTCATTTTAATCCATTAATTTCTGATAATCCATATTAAAATTAGGAGCTTTGTAGGCCCAATTGCAAGCAAACACACAGCACTGATTTCCTCTAACAAGCATAACCTACTTTTGTATTATAGAACTGCAAAGCAGCTAAGTACCTTGACAAAGATCTTAAACAATCTAGTGGTACTAGCTCCTTGCAAGGATTGGCCCAGTGTGAAGTGCTGAAGCATGGCTTACATGCTGGAATAGCACAGCTGGCTATTTAGCAGAAGCCCAAGTATACAAACACAAAGAATTCTGTTTTCTAGTCTAAATCCAGCAAAACAAAGGCAGCAGATCAAAACCGACCACAAATACATAACATAGTGGCTAGTATGCTAAGTTACAGAAGAACATAAAAATTACCATATTGTATCCAAAGTTCACCTGGTACAGAAGCTTGCTGTGTAAGAATATGAATCTATAAAAGTAATATATCCTAATTTCACATGTAATACATGCTGTGGTATAAAATGTCACTTCCTTTGAAGTTTCTCCCAGCTTCCAACAATCTGCACTGAGAACTTCCTAACCATCACTGAAAAATTAAACAGCCAATGGACTTTCCTTCTACAAACGTCTTTATACCTTCCAGTTCTTGCAAGATTCTATATCAAAGAAGCTGTGTTATGTGAAAAAGTAATTTGTGCTGTTTGTTTTGATTGCATTACTTAATGATTTATGTCAATGCTCCTTGTTTTTTGTATGGTACAGTAACTAATTCTTCTCCATTCCTCTTTTCCTTGTCATTTATGATGTGTTTTGTGAACACAATCAAACTCAGTCATTATTTTCCAGGCCACGTACTCTCCTTGTTCAAAAAGGTATCTCCTTTCTCTGATCACCCTTGCTGTCTATTGTATCCTTTCTTGTTCTATCTTACTTTTTTTTTTAATGTAAGAACGAGAACTGCATACAGTATTCAAGAAAGGAAACCACATCTGTATACAGTGACACAGTAATTACTTTTGTTTTGTTCTCTCTTTCCTCATCAATACTTAAGATGCTTTTTAACTTTTCTGATAATTTCACAAATACAGTTCCCTCCCCCATGTACTACTTTGCATTTATCAAAGCTAAATTGAATTTGCATATTATTACCCAGCCTCATATACTCTTCCACAGCTTTCATCATTGTGGAAGCTTTTATTTTTCCTACTGTGGGTAATTTTGTACCATTAGGAAATGTAGCCATGTCATTATTTGTCTCCTGTAGAGCTCATTAATTATGAATACAAGCCCTTTCTTTAAAGAAACAAAAGGTTTATTCAAGTGTTCAAATCAGGTGCATTTTATCCTTTTCACTGCTATTTCACTGAAAATTTTCTCTTAGATATGTGAAAGGTTATTACGTAGGTTGCCTTCTTGAAATTCAGATGGTGTAAATTCTTTGAGGGATTTGCTAACACATGGATTTTGAATTTGATTATTCTCAGATCACTGTAACAGAATTGGATTTTCATTAAAAAATACCAAATTAGATTCTTTGTAGTCTCTGTATTGGTCTAGAGTCACCTGTTCGCTTTTGTGTTCGCTAAGAAAGATGAAAACTTAGCATTTCAAAATTCATCCTCTACATCATGCCATGTCATTGCATTTACTAGGTCAATATGGGCAGAATAGATATTTCCAACTATTATCTCTCTATAGAAGATCTAACATCTTTAATATGACAGTCATTGTTGCCATCCAGGCTGGTTGTTGAATAATTTAGCCTCAATACGATGAGTCTCCTTTCTGAGCATTTAATTTAAAACAATTTTACATTACTCACTGATAAAGATATTTATTTTGAGAGGTTTCTATAATGTCCAAAATTTCTTCTCCACTGGCATAATCTATTTAGCAATACTCCATTTTAAATTAAATGGGAACAATAACCTACATGTTGCCTTCCTCCTATCACATTTAAAACGTATTTTAGGTTTATAGCTTCCTCTTCTAAAACCAGGTGCTCCACTTTATTAATATTCTTATAAAACATCCAGTATTTGTACAAAACCACTTACATATTTGGTCTTCATGTGTTTGCTTTTTGTTACCTCCTATCTAAACTGAACTCTTTGTCTCTTCTATTTCCTATTTATAGTTTGTTGACCTTCACCTGGTCTCATTTGAGCATACAAAAATCCCCTCACACTATTTTGCCTTTAAAGGAAGAGTTACCTCGAACTGTGTGCTCTTCTGTAAGTCAGCTTTCAGCCATAAGTGTTTAAAAATACGATAAAGCAGCTTTTGCATGGAAGTACCAAGAGCATGACACTTGTAGTACTATTGCTTCCATTTATTTCTAGCTGGAACCAATACTTCCCCATAGGCTGTTTTCCCACACTCTGAATTCCCAACCCCCATGCTCCAAGTCTCAGCCTCTCTATCTTGTTTTGCATATGGGTTTAAAAATATTTCACAGTAAAATTAAGACTTTTAGCTTCCTAACAACTGCAGTTTTAGTTTTGGGTTATATCTGCATTATACATCTTTTCAGAATGTCTTCTCTCAGACTATCCCTGTATTATTTCTAGCCATGTGTGCTATGGTCACTCATCACACCTGCATGACTGTCATGGGCATTAAGAGGTCTGTCACCATTATCTCAGTCACCCTGTGACTTTACCAGCATCACAAACCCAGTTAGCTATATGTCCACTAACACAGTTCTCCACTTCTATAGTTCATACTGCTTCTTTCCATTAGCAAAGGGATAGCCTCAATGTGAAAGGAATGTGTTGGGGGAACCTCACAGGTTCATAAAATGGCCTGGGTTGGAAGGGACCTTAAAGATCATCTAGCTCCAACCCCCCTGCCATAGGCAGGGATGCCACCCACTAGACCAGGTTGTCCATGGCCACATCCAACCTGCGAGGGATGGGACATCCACAACCTCTCCGGGCAACCTGTTCCAGTGCTCGTCTGTGGAATCACTTCCAGCCTTCCAACCTGAAGCTCTCTGTTGCACAATCTCAACAGCACAAGGGCTGCAAGGGAAGCAGAATGGCTTAACAGTATATCCCAAAGTTTCTTCAGTGCTGCTGCTCTGTCTCTTGAGGTCCTTCTCTATAGTCACAATGGACACAGGAGACAGCTTTCTGTCTCTGAGGCCCATGAGCTGTCTGCACCATAAACATGGCTGTTACTCACCTACAGAAACAGTCCTAGTGACAACAACTACACTGGAAACTGGGAAATCAGCCATTTTAGATGAATTTCTCTGTTGCAACTGCTGGCTTTTTTGATCTGGGATTTTGGTCTTACTTTGGCAAGGGGAATGGAAGCCAAGGTCTTGATTTGGTCTATTACTGATTAAGTGAAAAAAAATATTAAAAATTTATTGANTTTTTTTTTTTTTTTTTTTTTTTTTTTTTTTTTTAGATTCAATCAAGGAGCTAGTTCCCAGAGCCTCCATTTCTCTTTGTAGCCAAATTCCCCTTTATGTTTTTACCACCCCTAGTTCCAGGGCACACTGTGCTAGGACTCTGTGTACTCAAAAGACTTTCATTAGGTGTCCTAGATTTGTACCTCTGAGATTTTAGCCACACACTTCACCTAATTAGGCTGTTGCCTTCTCTTTCTATAATGGGGATTATTAGTCAAAGCAATCTGCCATAGTGTGTATCAGTGAAGACCAGCAGTTTGCAGTACAGTCTCTTTCGAGCCAAATACATATAGTAAGATTTGGAATCCATTAAGCCTTCTAACTGAAACTTGCAAATTTGTTTTACACTATAAATTAGACTTTCTGTTACTCATACTACAGCAACAAAATAGCCTAGTAGTTAGACAGAGATGTGATAGTATGTATTTGGATAACGTAAAAGGACTACATAATGGAGAAGGAACATTTCAAACATACCGCATTCGCTGGCTGATTCACCCACCAACTGGAAGAATTGCTGAGCGATTTTCAGATGATCTCTCTGGGAGAGGAAAAGAGCAATGAAATCCAACATGAGTTCTAGAGTTGATACTACAATACACATTGAAAATATGCTCTGAGGAGCAGATGGGGAGCAACTAGGAGACAAATCAAGGCTGAAGTAAAACCAGAAAAGGTAAACGTGCCACTGTATGTGCCTAAATACACAAGAACACTGTAGAAAGCAAACAGGTTTTTTGGAAGCATAACAGAGAAGCCAAATTCAGCTTAATTTACTGTCAGGACTAGCAGAAGATTAAAAGACTCAGAGATCCTGAAGTCTGAACAAGATATGAGTGCCTCTTCCAGTCCATTCTAGTCTCTATGGATCTGTTCGCATTCTGCTGTTAGAGAAGCTGGAGAACCTCATGGGCTTCACTCACCGAGCCCATTTCTTGTCCAAGTGCTGCATTTACCACTCCTTTGAGGATATACTCCTGAAAACAAACAAACAACAACAAAAACAAACAACAAAAAACAGAGAGAAAGAAGGATCAGAGAGAACAAGGTGAAGGGTTCAGGAGATACGCAAGAGCCTACATATACATTATTTTCTTTCTAAATTTCTCTCTATACCAACTCAGTTTAATAGGGAGTCAGTTACTATGATACTATATGATAGTGCTTTAGCACTGCAGTACAGAGTTACCATCAAATCCATTCTACTTGGTAGCTAGTCACTTATGCTAAATATGTGGGATACAAAGGAGTAATGTGTTTTATTGTGTCTTATGCTCAAAGACTTGCACCAGAAGGAACACCATAATACATGATGTCTTCTTCACCATCATATATAAGTGCAATATTGTCATATTAATGCACAAGTCCCACTTGAAGTATCCACATCAGTTAACCATAAACACCCTTGCTCCAAAACACATAGCGTTTCTCATCAGGGCAAAAATGTCCTGAAGTTTGTGCTCTGTGGTCATGTTACTCTACTGAAATTAGGAATAGCAGTAGAGTGCCCTGTAATCTCTTACTCTGAGGTACAACTATAGTTCAATTCTTCTCTGAGCAAGACTTTTTCAGCACATAACAGATTCATTTATCTTATTCAAATCTTATAATTACGAGTTATAACTACAAACCTGCTTTAGTAAGTACTCCTGAGAAACCTGGACAGCCCTATCACTGATGTGAACGTGGAAAAAGACAACTACACAGACAAACAATAGAGTGCAAGGAAGCAATTTGAGAGTACTAGCCAGCACGCTAAGCAATCATTTTAGCACACTGCCTCTCTTCCGGACGCCAAATTACTATCCTATTGACATCATGACAAAGAAGAAAATTGAGAAGAACTGAAGGAGGATATACAAGTAGTTTTGGAAGTCTTATCAGGGCGTTCCTTCCAAGTGTGAATGAGAAAAATGGAAAAAACCCCAAAAAGATTCTAATTTCAAAGTGTGATCAAGAATGGCATCATATTATTTATATTAGGTATGCACAGAGGGAAAACAGAGACTTAAGGCATCCATAGCTGCAGAAAACCGTTCAAGTAAATCTTACTATACTGAAAAACGCAAGAAGTGAAAAGTAACAGCAGAAGACACTCCTCTGCACAGAATCACCAGTTCTATGTTCTTGAGGTTTTCCTTTTCCCTCCCTCCATCTAATCCTCACACAAACTCATGAAAGGTCTCTTTCATGCCCAGCTATGTTTCCTTTGGAAAATAAACTGCAAAGAGAAATAAATCAGACTAAAGATGTTGGAACAGTCACAAAGAGAACTACAGTAGCAGCCAAGGGACAGTGCAGTTTTCACTCACTGCAGCCAAAGTGAGATAGGATTAGAAAAAAGCTATTATTTAACCTGTTTAATCTAGCTCATATTTATTGAAATGGCTTCAGGACAAACTACATGAGCATCTGAGCTAGCAGATCTGAGGGACAGTAACTATCACCAGGGCCGAAGTGACAAGCAGCTGTAGTTGGAAGAGTGCTTCTACGTATGCACTAATGGTCAGCTCCCCAGAATCAAGTCCACGCACAACAGAGTTGTATTCTTAGTTGACCCCAGGTGGTACAGTAATAAACATACTAAGTACTCATATGTAATACTTTATGCATACACATTAAGTCTATTGTTCATAAAAGGATAGACAACACAAGAGTTTTAAGAGCAGCAATAGGGCAAGCTGTCCGCAGGATACCAGTTTTGTATCTGGCAGATTTCACATCAACTTATAACCTCTGTCTTTATGTACCATGACATCAGTTTCCAATTACCTGTGGAGCTGTAGGTTCCAGGTCCTTAATCAAGTTATAAGCCTCCTGCACATCATCTGAAATGCCAGACATTAGAATGCATGACAACCAGTAGAACACTGTATTAGAACAAGTCATTCATCCTCTACAACATTCACCAACAGTAATAGACTAAGAAATAAAGCATTTAGACAGGTGGATAAAAGTACCTATAAATCATTTTGAATTTATATCATAATGCTGATGGTTTTCTAGAACTCAAACAACAAACATGGAGTAATAGCTTCTCTATTACTACAGTTTTCCTAGTAGAGATGACTTGTCCCCCTTGTTCATAATCCCGTGGCTGCCTTCTCAACAGTACAAGGTCAAGATAACAAATCCATCATCTTACTGTCTTTTCTCATATTTATTTACTCCTCAAGAAGAGGGTAACATGATTCTGAAAGGAAACTTCATCTTTTCCTTATCAATACTTCAAAATCTGTCCAGCAGCTCTTACCTGATCCTTACTCTGACAAGCAAAAAGCATGATGAGTATAGAAGTTGAAATGTAAAGTTTGAATTCAATAAACAACTTCCTTCTCACCCAAGAAATAAGCAAACTGAAAAGATCCTAAACTTTATGAAAATCAAAAAAAAGATGTTAGGACTTGGTCAGCTTTGTAAGCCAACCTAGTGAAGATGCCCTTTTTACTGGCAAAATTTTGTTGTATCAAGTCGTATCAACAAAAATTTTGTTTGCTAATACATACCACACATACACTGTGGGGGCAGTACTCCAGTGTGAGGTAAGGCAATATACACTGAAGCTGTCAGACTCCCATCTAACCCCTCTGCTTTAGAACCCATTCTCTTAAGCAGTCATGTAGTAAGGTAGCACAAGGTACTATACTAGCCAAAAGATGTCACCTTTTAAAAACAAAACAAAACAAAAAAACAAAACAAAAACCAGCAGCTTTTATTTTCATCAGTGTAGACCATCAACACAGAACTATGCTCCTCAGGCTCCAACAGATGCCTCTAGCAAATCTCGTTGGAGCAGATTATGACCAGATTCTTGGTCCCAAATCCTGCTAAAAGTTGCTACCTTAAAGAATTGAGAAAAATAGGATGCGTGCTTGTGCTTCAGTCACTTCACCTCAGAGCATGTCTTAACACAAGCCTACCTTCATCAGAGACTTTGTTTTGGAGAGACAGCTGTAACCACAAGAATGTGAGAAAACATTACTTCTAAAATGATGCTGCTACACTAAAGACTTTAAAATTGGAAACTTAGTCTAACCAGGAAATGGGCTTGAATCTTAATTCCCTTTGGCCTCCTTTGGCAATATGCAAGTCATCTGTACAACACAGTGAAGGGCAGAAAGTAAGTAATGAAAATTACTCATTTGCTGTCAAACTTGCAGTAAACAAGACTGATTTTTAAGTGATGCAGAAGACGTTCTTTGCTTCTCTGAAAGTAGAACTTAATTTGAAACACACATTATTATTAACAATAATACTGGGCAAGATAACTGATAATAACACCAATATTACCTGTAGTGATATTGGTAACAATGACACTGGATAGAAAGGTGTCCGGGAACAGCAGGCACCAATGCCAAAGTGTGTTGACTAACCCAGCGTATGACCATACAGATAAGAGGAGAGTAGCGGATGCTGTATACCTTGACTTTAGCAAGGTATTTGACATGGTCTCTTACACCTTTGTTATAGCTAAGTTTGAGAATAGGACTGGCTAACAAAGATGATGAGGAGATGGAAAACTGGCTGCTTTCAGATGCTCTGGTCATCTGAATGTATTTTGTGACCTTTTAAAGGTAGCACCTTTTATAACACAAGGCTTATAAAAAAAGCAGTGGATGGGAAAGCAGTCATCACAACACCTTGTATTAGATAACTACAGTTAACACCTACTCATCACTCTGCCAGTCAACTCATTGTTTGAAAAAGGAACACAAGAGGGAAAAAATGGATGGCTTTGAAACTAAATTCAGATAAAATTCAAAGGAGTCAGCCAACTAAGAAGACTGGGCAACCACCAACCATATGAAATTTAACAACGGCAAGTGCCAGATTTTGCACATGGGACAGGGCAACCCTGGATATACATACAGATTGCAGAATGAGAGGCTGGAGAGCAGTCCTGCAGAAAGGGATGTGGAGGTTCTGATTGATGGCAAGTTGAATGCAAGTCAAGTGGTCTACCCTGGCAGCCAAAAAGGCCAACCATGTCCTGGGGTGTATCAAGCACTGCTTTGCTAGCTGGTCATGGGAGGTGGTAATCCCTAATCACTTTAACCTAAACCTTCACCATCTTCATAGTGCTCCTTTGGATACTCGCCAACAACTTGATATCCTTCTTATATTGTGGCGCCCAAAACTGCATACAATGCTCAAGGCAAGGCCGCACTAGCACAGATTACTGTGTTATCAAGTTGTTGCAGAGCATCCAAAGGAAGACTATGAAGATGGTGAAGGGTCCAGAGGGGAAGTCATATGAGGAACGGCTGAAGTGAGTTAGTTTGTTCAGGCTAGAGAAAAGGAGACTTAAGGGAGACCTCATTACAGTCTACAACTTTCTCACGAGGGAAAGCGGAGGGGCAGGAGCTGATCTCTTCTCTCTGGTGACCAGCGACAGGACCTGACAGAATGGCATGAAGCTGTGCCAGGGAAGGTTTAGGTTAGATATTAGGAAAAGATTCTTCACCCAGAGGGTGGTGGAGCACTGAAACAGGCTCCCTGTGGAAGCTTGGCAGAATCCAAGAAGCATCTGGACAATGCTCTTAGACATACAGGGTGATTTTTGGGGTCGTTCTGAGCAAAGATGGGAGTTGGACTCTATAATCCTCATGGGTATCTTCCAACTAGGGACATCCTATTTTTCTATGATTCAAGACAAATAAGCAGAAAATCTTTTACAACTGATTTTAACTACCTATCTGCATCTTTACAGGTTGTAAAGTAAATGTCACAAACTGTAGCCCTGTTCACGCTGGCTCACATTCTGTTTATGCTGTATTTAAAAAAATAGTCCTCCCTGTCTTCATGGATCGTATGCCAACCATTCTCACATACTCAGTGAGAGGAGAGGTCCTCTCATTATAATCATATGAACAGCACCATCTCTAAAGCCATCTCCCACAACTGAAGAATCTCCAGTACACTGTTTAAGGAGATTCATTTGACTGCACACAATTAAAAGCCCTTCTCTCCAAGCCATGAAAACTTTTACATCACTATTTCCCCAAGGAACAGAAAATGAAAATGAAATATATTACATTGTACTGCAAGGAGAAAAAAACCATTTCATTGAATAGTCAGTAGAGATCAGATGAATGAATGTTATCCCTGAAACTATAAAAGAGCCAGAGGAAGGTGTATTTACCTTGCCGGAGATAGTAAATCACAAGATTCAGTCGTGCCTCAGGAATAACATCAACTAGAGGAGGCAGGACCTGCAAAGCCCCTTCACCTCCTCGGAATACCACCTGCAGAGAAAAGCACCACATTGATAACTGTCTATGAAAATCTTGTCTCTGTTCCCTTAATTCAAGGCAATTAATCCTTAAATTCCTATATTAACAGCAGAAAAGGGTCAGTGGTACTGGCATTAGCATAATCCCTGCTTTAATATAACTAAAGAATTACGTGTGACAATATTTATTCTGAAGAATATAAAGTGTTTAATCCATCAGTAAAGATTAGTGTATTTCAGCTTTGAGCAGCTCAAAGCAGTGATACATTATATACCAATGATTTTAAAGAATAGTATGGCCTGAGAGAAGAGTGAGGGGAACACATACAGAATTACAATTTGCTTATGATGTATTCATATGAAAAAAGTTAGGCTAACAACTCTAAATTTATTTAGAAAGCCACAAGATCCAAAAATAATCAGGAGCAGTTGATTATTTATACTTCAGTTTTACACGAGAGTTCCTCCAACAAAATCTAATGTTCTTATTCAATAAACCACTGGCAAAAACACTAACATTCAAAATAAAAATGTTAACTTACAGAAGTCCAGTTTGAAAGCACTTTTAACTCTTTGGGGAAAAACTGTTAGCTTGTGACTGCTCTTGAAAAAATACAAAGCAAGCAATGGCCCATCATTAAATAAGACCAATAAATACACTTACTGGTTGTTCAGTAAAGTAATAATACGACTGCAGGGAAAATTAACAGGTGACTAGTGATTCTCTCACTGTAGAACACACAAGTATTTTGGCTTTTATCAGCACCTTTTTCCCTAGAACTCCTTGTTAAGTACATTTTGGATAAAGATCATTTTCTTGAATCATCTTAATTCTACTCATGTACTAAATAAGAGTCCAAGGAGATAGAATGGTTTGGGTTAGAAGGAACCTTAATCGTACAGTTACAGAATCACAGAATCATTAAAGTTGGAAGAGATCCCTAAGATCATCAAGTCCAACCACTAACCTATCATCACCATGCCACTAAACCACATCCCTAAGTACCATATCTATATGCCTTTTAAACACCTCCAAGGATGGTGACTTTACCACCTCCATGGACAGCCTGTTTCAATGCCTAACAACTCCTTCTGTGAAGAAATGTTTCCTAACATCCAATCTAAACCTCCCTTGGTGCAACTTGAGGCCATTTCCTCTTGTAACCAAGGGAGAGACCAACCCCCAACTTGCTACAAGTTCTTTTCAGGTGCGTGCAGAGAGAGACAAGGTCTCCCTTGAGTCTCCTCTTCCTTAGGCTTAACAAGCCCAGTTCCCTCAGCCACTCCTCATAAGACTTATTCTCCAACCTCACTACTATGGGCAGGGACAACTATAATTACACTAGGTTGCTCAGCCTCATCCCACCTAGTTTTGAGCACTTCCAGGGATGGGCATCCACAACTTCTCTGGGCAACCTGTCCCAGTGTCTCACCACCCTCACTGTAAAGAGTTTCTTCCTACTATCTAACCTAAACCTAGCCTCTGTCACACATTCTGACTTGTTTCTGAAGTGCCCTCATTGACTGAGCGCCACAAAATCTCTTGTAAAGGTATTCTTAAAAGGACATAAATTATTCTAATATGCCTTTGTAGGTAAAAGCACCAGCAATATTATTTTATTGACTCAGTCTCAAACTGACAGAGAAAATCCAGAGAAAAAATACACTTGATGGCACATTAATTACACAGGCAGGATTTCTGGAATGGGACTTATATGGCAGCAGAAATTCAATTTGGTCTGCAATTCCCAAAATATTCAATTTTATAAATCATCAAGAAAAGCTCTACAAATGAGTGCAGTTCATATTAAATCCAAGAAATGTGTTACTCACCAGATTGTGCTTAATGAGTTCCTTGCCAAACTCAAAAGATGATGAGGCACTGTCTGTCAAGTTCTTGAGCTCTGCCTGGAATTATATACATTCCAAAATCTGAACATGAAAACAACAGCAACAACAAAGTACAGAAGCATAAATGGAGCTTCATATGAGCCCCAAATCTGATAGAAAGACATCTCCAGCAGTGTCGGGTCACTGGAAGATTTCTGCCTTTCCACTTGTATGTGATGATTTTAGCAACTGGATAATACATATAGACACAAGGACAAAAGTGGACTCAGTAAACTGTAAGACCACTGTGCACACATGTGGACAGATGGCTTACTACCAGGGAAAGTGAAATAGATTACATTCCTAAGAGAAGGACACAATGACAAGATAAAGGCCATTATCAACATTACTGATTAAGACAGATAACAAGAAAAAGAAAGCTGTACAGAATCTTTAACTAAAATAAAGGTGAACTGAAGGGCTGTCCGACAGATACCTCAGCTGCCTTCCCATTGAAAAGTCGGAAATGATTACAAGCCTTAAGGTTAAGAGCAATGGTGCTGTCAGGAACTTGCTGAAGATAAACAGCTAGCACTTCCTGTGATACATCATAGTAATCCAGTTTGTAATAGCATAGGGCCACATATACATTCAGAGCCAGGTATTCCCTGCAGGAAAAAGGATTAAACAGAACATTTAAATCCCAGCACATTGTTATACTACAGAATATTAAAATCTAACACAAAGCTCTCACATGTCTATACATATTTTACAAGCACATCAAAGCTGGGGTTTCTGAAAAATGTTTAGAACTTTAAGAGGTTTATTTTGTTAGCTAAGAATTCATAGACTCAGATTCACATTAGTTTTTTTCAATGGCAGCTACTGCAACTTTAAAGAATTACCTACGAAACTTCTGGTTTGCAAATGTGGGAAATGGTGGTAACTTCACACTAAGGAAATGCACAGAATATGGGCACTGTATTTGCCCTGGCAGAATAGGGTTTTCTATGCAATACATGCAAAGACATATAATATGCACATAAAAATTTGGAAAATATTTTAATGGATCTTATTATCTTATACCAAGCACAATTATTTTGAAAAGTCCTTACCATTACAAGCTATCAAGAACTAGAAGAAACTAGACACAGAAATAAGACACGCATTTGTGGAAACAGTAAGTAAAAGGATAGTTGTTATAAAGGTTACTTGTTTAGCTTTGAATGATTGCTTCCAAAGAAACTGGAAATTGGAATCTACTCTCCAAGCATTTCATAATGTACTTTTACACACACTATGGTGGACTTTCCTGAAGCATTCAACAGGAGATACTGACAAAGGATAGCTATGTATTCTGGACAGCAGTTTCTATTTTATTATACAATACTTCTAGTCACTTAAGAATTCAATTTATTGCTTGTTAAATTCTGAACTGAGAACTTGCAGAATATTACAGGAAAAACTATCAGCAAGTGTCATAGCAGGACAAATAGAAATGGAAAGAATTTCAGATATAATGACATGCAAGGATCTTGCTACATAGAAACTAAGAACCGAACCCGTCTTAAGAAAGGCTGAGAAGTGAAGGAGAAGTCCATTATCACAAGCAAGGGCTACTAGACTAGTCATCAAAAGGGAAGAAAGAAAAAGAGAAAGCAGGTACATAACCATATATCATTTCAGAATAAGTAACAAAAAAAAGTCTCAGAATGAATTACACAAAAATATTAGTAAAAGAAAGGAACAGAGAACAGACCTTTTTAAACATGCATTTTTCAATAATACTTTGGAATGAACAAAATTGAGGGGGTTGCAACATACACATTTTGTGGTTGGAAAAGGACAGAGTAATTGGGGAAAATTCCTACTTTCAGGAACCAAGCAATCAAATGGAATTCAAACACCAACAGTATCAGAGACATTGCGATATGGTTTAGAGATGCCCACCGATTATCAAGAAGAATGCGTTTGTAGATATCAATAGCTTCTTGGTAGTGGGACCGCATGTAGTGGATAGATGCCAAGCTAAGCTGATCTTCTGTAATGTCTTGCAGATTCTGGTGAGAGCTCATCAGTTTCTTCTCATCATTGAACTACAAAAATTGTGAGACATTCCCAGAAGAATTCATTGAGAAAACATTTTAATTAGCTGGATTAGTTGCTGGCAAACAGCAGGTCACTGAAATTAAACATCTGGAAAATTCTGTTACTTTAAAGTTAATATGACCAGTTGAGAAAGCCAAACACTAAAGAGGTAGACCAGTTGAAATGAGACTAGTTGAAACTAGATATATGTGGGGCTAAAACTAAGTACACATTTTCCTATAAGGTGGGATTTAGACATAATTAGATCCCACATGCCTTGATGGATAAGAGGGGAAGTGCTGAATTAATTTTTTTTCACAAACAATTTTGCAACACAAGATTAGACTATTAGTTGAGCCAGCAGAAATTTTGCTGTTTGTAGATCCAGATCTTACTTCTCATGTATAGCAGAAAAGTGCAAGACTTGTCAGCACACAAGCACTAATTTTCACAAGACTTCTTTACAGTACTCTCTTTCATCAGCCCCTTAAAATTCCAGTTTCTTTAAACTAAACTGTTTATTTTTTAAAAGCACTGCTGTACAGCTCATAACACACAGACAACTACAAAAACAAGGGACACAGTTAAACATAACCATTATACTTTTAATACAACAGTAAAGCTGAGGCTATTCACCTAAACGGTCTACTTAAATCGATCACTTATTCCAGTGCTTCCCTTTGATGGTTCCTGCTGCTTCAAACAGCAATTACAGATTTCTCTTACACAAAAATTCTATCTTATGCATTTGTTTTCCATCTATCTGCTCAATTTTCTTCAAATCCCTTTCCTCTCTCTTTAGGCCAGTCACAAGATGATACTCCAGTACTAAGGCAAGAGAAGTTGCTTGACAAAACTAAGGGCAATGGGCTTCATAGTTTTGTAAAACTCTTTATTTCCAAAGATTAATTAGATAAACTAGGAATTATTCAATTTCCCTTTATCACAGATATCTTTTAAGTGTCAGTGCACTACAAAAAATGTTTTAAGATTTCTGTCTTAAATGTAGCAGAGATTTAAGTAAAGAGAATTTGACATCAAAGCTAACATTCAAAATTTTACTTTCTTTCAACTCAGTCTCTTCAGCAGCACAATACCTGTTAATACAGGACGGTACAAAACCAAATTTAAGGGAAGATAGCTATGCATGGTAAGTGAAATAAGCACTTAATTGCTGAAATTAAGTAAATTTCATGCTATAAACAATATTACTTCTTAGATACTGAATGACTTAGGAGGATCAGTAATAGCATATAGACCATGTTGGTCAAATTGCCAAGTATAAGACAGCTGCAAGTGAGAAAAAAGGTGGTACACTTCAAAGAAAAACAAAACAGAAAAAAAGAAAAAAAACCCCCGATCCTATTCAAGTTCAGGTTCCTCATGATCAAAAACACCACCAGGTTCCTGTTGTATGACTTATGTGAAACGTGTTGTTAAGACTTTCCTTAGATACATGCTGAGGGCATCTATTCCAAGATCATGCTTTCACACTTACTTTCTCCTCCACATTTTAATACAGTAGGGTGGTTATGGAAAACTTTTGTTCTCTTGCCACCACGTTTTAATTATCCTGCCAGGCTGCCAGTATAAATTACACACTACCAAACTGAAAAGAAAACAAATAAAGCATAAGCGAAGAGAATACATCATACCTTATGTGCCAGGTGAAAGAGTAAACGGTTCTGGAGACGACTCTTAGGTGCTGAAAGAAAAATTCAGTAAGTATTACTGCAAAGAACAACTCAGTGTGTCTGTTTCATTTTTAATTCTCCTTCTCAACAAACATGCATGCACACATATTCTTTCATTAACTAGCCTAAGTACAGCTCTTCACTGACACAGTCATTGCAGGTCATACCCCAGGGCAAGTTCTACCTATTTTAGAGCAGTTTAACTGCTTCCTATATTCAGTTGCTGAACATTTCTTTTGAAATATCTGTTGAAAATTACTTTTAATTGGCCTCTATCTTCTACAAGCTTTAAAACTTTTATGCATTGCACTGTCATTCCTCTGCATGGCCTTCTGGAGAATTCTCTGTTTTTTCCTGACACACAGCATAGCGCATATTAAATATATAAAACATTGACAGAAAAACTCATAATCAAGGCTTGTACAACATGGTACATTTGAAGTCGTGATTCATAATTCTAGGAACCTTGTGAGCTTCTAGTGTATTCCAAAATCCATTGCTGCTTCCGGTTTGTTATGCAAGCATATTATATTATACCTAGTTTTAATATTTTTTTCTGTCCTTAGGATCAAAAGGCACATGAAAGAATCCTGCAGACAGAGCAGATAAGATTCAAACTAAGCTATGGTGAGAGATTTAAGGAAGACATCTCTTTTTTCTAGACCCACTGAGGTTAATGAAACTCCTTGCTCTAGCAGGATACGGAATTCCATTTAACTCACTTCATACGGCAGAAATTGTTAACTGAAGAGCTTTAAGTCAATAGAGAGCGCCTTGTGCTTCACCGAGAGTGACAAATGTCCTTCGTCCAACAGAGTTATTAATTTCTCTTGCAAGCAATCTTCCAAAAAGCCGTCCATTGTTTCTTGTATTTCCTTTAGCCTACTCAGTTAATGAACACTCTCATTCTTGCTCAGACCAACCAGCTGGCAACCTATGTTCCACAGAAAGGATATACATGGAATCTTTACAAAAACCAGAATTACTTACTGCGTTTATGAGGCCACAGAAATGCAGAGTTAGCAAAGCAATGGCCTGTAACACAAGGCTATAATTCTTCTGACATCCTAAATCATGAAAGAGGGCTCAAACCATCAAAACCTCTTCCCTCCCCTACTTCAAGATGGAATTTTTTACTAGTAAGGTAGAATTTTTTTTTTTAAAGCAATTTAAAGAGAGATTTCTAGACTTCTTCCTCTTTCTCCACATAGTAAGAAAACTTTGTAATACAATGACAATGCCAAAACCCAGGCCATTCTCATCAGGTTGGCAGTGTAAGGCTGCCCAGCTACTTCTCATAAGTACATCAATTATTTTTCCCCTTTCCTCCTTCCCAAGCTGTGTTATTTAACCATGTTCCTAGAAAAAAGAGGACAGTGAATGATATCTTTAAAGAACTGCTAAAACAGGGAAGTCACAGAAGGCAAAAGTGGTATGAGAGCATTCTCAGAAAACCATGACAACTTAGGAGGTGTTACAGAGCATAAAGTTGTTAAGAAACTAAACAGACTTCAACCTAGGATCTATGTGGGAATTCCCATTAGCCTAATTATTAAAGAACAGGAGTTCTTCTGATCTACAAACAACATTGTATAAGCAGCGGTAGTAGCGTAACTGACACGAAAGCACATTCTAGAAATGATTTCACCCACAGAGTCACAAAGAGCACTTTAAATTAAACACATATTCTTCAAAATGTTGTCAGCAATGATACTGTGGTAACTCCACATGTGCCCCTGCAGTAATTGATAGGTTTTAACACCAAAGTTTAGAAGGGTTGCACACGGACCTCATGTGCTTTTGTGTGAAACTTAAACTAACCACCACCACTCTTCACAATTCAAAACATTTGGTCTTCAAAGACTCAAAAAATACAAGCAGGAGAGATTGTGGGGTTTACACTGAAAATAGTATACTGTATAATGATGGCACTATGGGTAAAAACAGTAATGTTCTTTTTCTGAAGGAGGTGGGATTTAGGTTTGGGGTTTTTTTTCCTCATTTGTTTGAGCAAGTTTTAGCATGAATTTCACTGTGAAAATTGTGACTTGCAAGCAACACTCCCTCAAGAATCTAACCTGAGGAATTCTTGTCTCACTGGTCAACCAGTGATGGCAGTGCTGCTGTTGAAATCTGCATCTGATATGACAACAAAATTTACTTCTTGGCAAAAGCGGAAGGGTTACTCCATGTTATTTTACACCTAAAAACAGGCAAAAGATGAAACCTGTTCTGATGATATGTGTGGACATATGGAGGGAGAAAAAATGTCTTGCTTCATAACCTTCGTAAGAAGTTGTATGATATTCTTTGATATTCTTCACAATAAGACACTTAATGTCAGCCAGAGAAGGAGAAGGGCAAAACCCACTAAAATACAGTCCTGTTAATACAGTAAGCAGAACCCCGGAAACAGTCAGTATTAGCAGTTTCTTTTCTCCCAGTGCCAAACACATTTTCTGAGGAAGACAAAGGAACACATTGAACAAGGTCAGATTAATTTTGAGAAAGAATCTGGTTATGAATATTGGATCAAGCTGTTGTCAGTCACTGGAGCAGGAAGCAATACAACTGCCTCATCAGAGATAATGATTTTTAAGGGATGTTAGGCTTGTTCTATTATTACTCTCTGCTGCTACCGAATTTCCTTTTCAGCAACCTACTAATGCCACAAGGAAGCACAACCTTCTTTTCCTGTCCTACTTTTTCAAGAAGATGACTCTACCTTTTTATTTATTTTTTTTTAATTAGTACTAAGCAATCTAGGGATCATAACAAACAAAATGACAATGCTGCATGGCAACAAACTGGACCCTCCTCCAGGCCTAGTATTGGCCTTGTGCTGAAGACATCACTGAGGCAGCTGCACAAGTACCTCTTTCCAGTTAGGAAACACTCATATTCCTATGCTAGAATTTTTGTCTTGATCAGTGCTGATATTCCAGGCACTAAAGTCATAGGTGACATTGATCTCACAAATATTCTGTTTATGTGCTGACACTGAACGGGCACCTAACGAGGCATTTGTTAAAATATAACAAACAGCTGCAATAGAAGCAAAACCAAGTATCTTCGCTAATTATTAAATGAAGAGTTAAGCTCACTAGAAATGGCAGCTCAGACTTTTGGTGGGTTCCACATTGTTGTCACAGGCAGTACGATTATGATGAAATACAGACATGCTCTCTCCTAAGAGCACATCCAGCATTAACAAACTCCATCTAGCAGACATAAGGTATACTTTATAGCTGCACTTCACACATTACCAGACACAGAACACATTTTAAACATACATAGCAGGAGCTGGTAAGAATGGTACAGTGCTGAGAAGGCTCCAGCCTGAGAGCACAGAAAATAAAACCACAGAAAAGCTTATTCTCCTGTCCCTGAGAAACAACACTCTAATCACCTGAGTCCAGGAGCTGAACGAAGCCTTCTGTGCCTCAGAACGACAGTCTCACTAGTGGAGGGAAAATGCAAGGGTATGGGAAAAATTTTTGGAAAACCCACAGCCCAACATTGAGGTTCACACTTACTTGAATAGCTCAACTGTTCAGAATCTTCTTGAATTAAATTTACAGAAGACATTCATTGAAAATTTCCTATTCCCCAAATACCTAAAAGCCAGTTCAACTATGTTCAGTTCCTTGCAATACATACACACTTTATTTCAGTCGTGTCTAAGTATAGTAAGGTAAAGATCACTGAAGCAAAACCCTATCAATTATTCCTGTTATGTAGCTTCCACTACACTTAAGCAAAACAAGAAAATATAGTTAGTAGTTTTTAAAGTTTAAATATGGATAAATTGGTATTTTCACTTGTGCATTTTGAAAGTTCCATATATCAAACACTGCTGGTTCAAAACAACAGTTAAAATGCAATGAAAATTAACTACTGTTCTCAAGGAATACAGTACAAGCAGAAGGCAGATAATTTTGCATAAGTGAACATGCAGTCTAAAGAAAAAGAAAGCCCAAAACCCATTCTATGCCTGCTTGTAACTGCACATTTTCACTGTTGACAACTATCTGACACCTGGCAAACATTAGTACATGGATAAGCAAAACTGTTTTGGAAAATGTCACTGTTCTTATTAATCCATCTCTGTTCCGCTTTTGTACAATATTGCTCCTTCTAGTATAGGCTGTGAAATGAGAAGTATCTCTACAGTTAAACCACACTCAGATCTGACACATGCAGAGTTGTGAGGAAGTAATTACAAAGCTTTGCCCATCAAAAATTAAAGGGAGAAAAAAAGAATAAAAAGCAACCAACCAAACTTTAATAACTGGTTCAGCAACACAACCCTCTCTGTGCGTGATCTTAAATTTACTTGTAAAATACAATTTATCCTCAAAAAGACTGGGTTTTGTAACAGATTGAACTGCAGCCCCACTTATGTGCACATTCTGTGGTTTAAAAGAATAACGTTAGTTCTTGTGTTTTTCTTAATGCAGTGCTAGCCGACAGCTTTTCAGAGCACTATGCAGGCTTCTAGATACTAGGATCAGTTGCCAGGATCACCATGCAAGAGCGCCAGGCTAAGGTTCTCATTCTTATTCTTTGCAACTTGGAATGCAACTATTTGATTTTAAAGTTAAAAAAAATAGTAATTATTTATTAAACCAAGATGAAGACGTTGAGCCTCATTCTTCCAAGACTAGATGGGCTAACATGGCACGGAAAACATGTTCATTCAATGTACGACAGCACAGATGCAAAAGAAGTAAACAAAGCATCACTTGGTAGCCTCACTATGTGGTAACTACAAAACAACAGTAGCTGACTTGAAGTAACTCTGCCTTCACCTCAGGTCCAGGAATATCAGTAACTGTAATGTAAGAGCACACAAGGGAAAAAGGAGAAGCCAGAAATATCTGAAAGGAATTTAGAAGAAAGCCTAGAGGAGATAAGTACAACTGCAATGTAAAACCTTAAAAGCATTTTTCTTCATTGCCTTTTTGCTCTACTTCTTAGGTTATATTTGCAGTAATTCTGGTTTATATGACTCTTGGTATGCAGTTACATTCTTTTCTGAGAGAATGTACCATGAAGTTTTAGTTAAGTAATGACAAGCTAAGAGAACATTTCACATATGTTAAAAAATAAACATAAAACCTTGCTCCACAAGAGATTGTGGACTATGTATCTTGTATGAAATGCAATAATTACCTCATGCTTTTTAATGCTAATTTCCTAATATTCTGCATATTTTTCCTCAGACAGTTAACAATAATTTTCTTAAGCAACAGCAACAGTACATGGCAAGAAGGAAATTTTATTTGATTTCTAGATATTTACACATTTGTGTGGAAAACCTATTTCAGAAAGCTAGATGACATTAGATGACATTCTTTTCACACAGAGATTCCACCACTGCAGAAATTTAGAATTAAGAGTAATTTTTCTCCCTCATTTGTTTTAACACTATGCTACTTTCAGGGGCTTAGCATAACTGAAGCAATTAATGGCAAGCAGTATGCAAGAATTCAGACAAAATAATCTCTAAACAGCAGTGATAAGTAGCCCAATACTAACCCTATCTATTATTTTACAGTAGTATTCAAGGCAGTACTGGATAAATGATGTTGCTCTAGAGACTTCACCTGTTGTGTCTGTCTAATGAAATGTTTTGCTTATTCAGGATCATTGCAAAACCATGGAAGAAATCACCAGATGTTATGGCCTCAGCTATTAATAGGATATTTAGAACAGCCATCACTGATGCAATCCTACCATGTTAAAAAACCCTAAAAGAGGATCTATCTCGAGTGAAAATAAAATAGTTCAACCTCAACATCAGAAAGACTGAAGTGATGGGAGTGGAAAGGGGAGTATACAATACTTAGAAGCCTTCAGTGGAGAAAGGACAAGTGTTACAAATCTTCAGCTGTTACTGCTTCCCCATCAAGCTAAGCAGTGTCCTCGTTAAAGAAGGACAGCATGCCAGGTTTTATAACAATTACATAAAATCAGGAACATTTTTAGGTTGTAAAAATTGTTTCAGAATCGAGTTTTTATTCCTCTTCTTTAAGTGATCTCATGCATGTTCAGATTAAAGAAGAACTGTAACAATGCAACTGCCATGAACTCCAAGCCTTGAAAAATCAGATACCTAGTATTTGACTTAAAAGGAAACAAGTCCACCTACTAAGTCACTCAAATGACATAAACAGAGATCTTGTTCACTAGGGAGAACGCAGAACTCTGTCTCAGATGCTTATTTTTTGATAATTTTACTAGCCTAATTAGCTTCATCTGCATGCCTCAGAGCCAAATAATTAGTCAAAAGAAAAGTAACTTTTTGTTGCTGGTAAGCATATCCTGAGTTTTGTATTTAGAAATTAATACAAGAAATTATTTTCCAGATGCTTCTTTCAGTTCCAGCTGCTCTATTTTTAGGAAGCAAACTACATCATAACTGTCCTGTTAAGAAAAAACCCCAAACCAACCACAAAACAAAACCAAACAAAAACCCAAACCCAAAAACTTTGCTCAAAAATCTCCTTAATTCATATAAAAACGAAAGCATGGAACACCTTCTCTAGAAATCAGCTTAAATGTTCAAGTCAACAAGTAGTACTTTCCATCAGAGATATACATCTCACCTTTCAAAGCTGCTTGTTCAGCTTGCGAATACATCCCCAGAAAGAAGTACGTACAGGCAAGGTTCACCCAAACATCTGGATTGAAAGTTGGTTGTTTGGTTAAGGCCTCGTATTCCTGTAACAGAGATATCATATTCTGGTATTTCTTACAGATCCACACTCATTACACATCCCATAATACTACCACAAACTACTTCATTTCTTGTTGTTTGTGAAACAGTAAAAACTTAACAACAAAAAATTTGCAGCTACCAAACAGTTCTATTCCTGAAGATAAATATCTTTGCTCTGTGTAGCAATAGGTATGTACTAAAACAGAGGCAGAGAGACCTCTTGATGCCATTTTTTTTTTTCCTCTGGCAGGTTTCTGTTAAATTACTAGGAAGGACCACGGAAGTGAAAGTGCCTCCTGCCCTCCATACAGCGATGTCTAACAGGCAACATAAGGCAAAGTAGGGTACACCCTTACAAGCCAGATCAGCCTTACTAGTAATTCAAGGACTAGCTGTCCTTCTGAAATATTTAAGGCAAATAAATACATAGTTTTTCAAAAATGGGGGGAGGGCAGGAAACCTTTACATAAAGGCCAACCTCTCCTACTGAGGGCAGTTCAATGTTGACACAGGCCTGCAACAGAGCTCTGAGAGACATCAGTAGGTGGATGATGGCCATCTCACCCCAAATCACCAAACTCTTCAGAAGCTGCTACGCAACCGGCACACCTGGCTCACTATTAAAGTATCATTTGAAATAAAAGGATTATTGAGCAACATAATTTCTGAAGACTTTCATCAGTTACATGGAATACAAACTATAAATTGGAGATATAGTGACACAGGCTGCATAGCTCAGTGTAAATCATTTAGATTGTGTGCAATGTCACACTGGAGAATTCTGCAGAATCTTCTACCCACAGTACTTTATTTATAGTGCTCTAAGATCTGACAGGTACAGGTAATCAAGGAATTTGTCCTTGAGAATACTGCAACAATGCCTTTGTAACATAGCAATGTTACAGCAATACACGTCAACCTTGAAGCTAATAATTCAGCCTCTACAGTCAGCACTCTTTCCCGTGATTACTTGAGGCTTGGGAATTACAACTAGGGTGTTCTGTCCCAACAGAAACTAGGTTGAGATTAACAGGTTCATTTCCCATATACCAGCACAAAATGACAAAGTTAGCAGACCTCATCACTGTGTCAGAAATCAGTCTCAAACCTGAAAAGACAGGCCATGTGATCTCACACACACAAAACCCAACTACAAACCATTCATACAAACGCTTTATTGCCCCTCCTCGGGCAGAAAAAAGGGGAAAAGACGACTCTGCTGCAGCTTTTAAAAGCCCGAGTCAACAGCATCACCTAGTGGTGAATCAAACACTAGAGACAAACCCCAATATCTAGAAATAAATAACTAAAATAAATCCTGCTAAGCTTTTGTTAAGAGAAACATTTAAAATCTACTCTGGTTATAAAAGCACCTACTGAGTGTTCCAAATGGCAGAATTTATTTCGAAGAAATTAAAAACTATATTTCATTTCTATATAAACATTTTGTTAAACTTTTACTTCCTGTTAAAACCTAACATCTAGATACAAACTACCTACAGCAACTGACTGTAATAATCAATCTTTAAACGCCACAACTCAGAACTTAATTATTAAGCTACCACTCTGTGCTATACTACTATTCCACATTTTACACTGTGCATACTGTCAGTATGATTCACCAAGCATTTCTAAAATCTCCAGAGGATGTTTCCTCTTCATTTCTTTTAAGAGGGAAAGTGCCTTGTGTACATGCTGGGAAGCTTTAGAAATTCTGTTTCCACCTCACATATATATTACTATAGTTAAACACCAAATTTTATTTAGGAGAAAAAATTAATCAGCATTGTTCTGTAATCTGATTCTTTATGGTTATTTTGTTAAATATTTGTTAATACTTAAAATTGTCATCTGTTTTTAATATTTCTTCCAGGGAAAGCAAGTTAAAAGACTGCTGCCTATATTTAGTGTCTATCTGGGGCTAAACTATAGCAGTTGTTCTATCACCTGATGACCCCTCCCCAGCCAAGAAGGGGTAACAAGGAAAAGGAGAGACCTATGGCTTGAAATGAAAACAGATATAACGAAACAGCAAAAGTAATATGAACACTAATGCCAATATAAAGTACATGATGTTAAATTTAGCCTAGTGAATGTATGGCAAACAGTTCCCTAGAGCAGAACGGTAAACAACTGCCTCTACAGACGCAGAAGGAGCTCCAACCCTTAACAAATTTCCCTTTTTACAACAAGTGTGACCTTTATAGTATGGAATACACCTGTGAGCCAGCTAAGGTCAGGTGCTGTGGCTTTTGCCCCTCTCAGCTTAAGCCAAGAGCCTGCAGACCATGGCTGGCCTATGATTCTATTTCAGCAAAACCAGGACAACTTCAGAACAGCTATGCTTCTGTTGTGCTTCACAGTGAACTGTGATGGAGATCAGTCCCAGCTGACATTGACCAAAAGCAATAAGCCTTAAACGGTGCAATACAGCACTGTATGGACTCAGCATCTGTAGGAATCCAGCAACATGATGAACAATAGTCAGGCAGAGTTGTTTTCAACTCTTCACTAGCTTATATGCAGCCTTGTGGTTATCACCACACCACTCCACAATGCTCCCTGTTCTGGTGTGCACACTGATTCCAGCCCTTGGAGGTAGAGAGCAAGGCAGACAACAACAATGTATTAAAATTTCTAGAGAGAAATATGCTAGTACAACTGAAAAGATAAAGGGATCTCAGGGACACTGGCAACAAAGTTGACTGGCAACAGATTGAGGTTCATTGGAGGCATAAATGGACACAAGAGAAAGAATTGCATGTGGACTCACACACTAAAAGACAAACAACAGCACTGTATGGACCAAACATTAAAAATGTATGCATATTCAAACAATCAACATGTCTTTTAGTGACTTACAACTTTTGGAGAATAAAAATGTCTCATTTCACTGAATTACCTGATAAATAAAAAATGTAAAAATCATGCATATTCCAGAGAAGCTGCACAATAACGACAAAAATGTTATTAAACCTGAAAAACAAAACTTTGGAAAGCTCACTGCAAAAAGGGAATGGAAAATCTAGGACATAAGCTATAACATTTAAAAGGGCAAATTAGGCTACTGAGCCTGGTATTAAATCAGATAGTAGCTAACATTTAAAAAGACCTGTTTTTAAAGGCAAATACCTTTTTTTTTTTTCCCCCAGTCCAAACTGCTTTCCATAGCATCTCCTTTACTACCACATGTTTGTATTCTAAGTGGCTGGCAGAACTGTTCCCTATTACAGAACATCTTCCTCTTGTTGCCATAGCTTTATCGCAACATCCTCTTTTCCAGCCTCATGGAGCAAGATTTCCCCAACTTACCTCCAGTGCTCTCTTGTAGTCACCCAAGTGAAAGGCAGAGTATCCGATCCAAAGATCAGCATCCTCCTCCTGCTCACCCACGTGCCGCTTAAACTTTGTAAAAGAGAAAGAATTTAAGAATTTTGTCAGCTGCCACACAGTTTATAAAACTGCACAGATAATCGAAGTAATACTAGGCCGTCTTGTATCACGGACGGCTTGACAGCTGTGGATGCTGCTAGGGTGCAGCTGCTCTCACGTGTCTGAGGGAAAGAGCAGGCAACCCTCACATGCCAAACCTAGCTCTGCGAAATGAGGGGCAAAGCTGCCGATCAGGGCCTATGCGGTGCGAGGTGGACACAGGGAAGGGCTCCCCTCTCCCCGCAGCCGTGTCAGGCGCAGGCCTGGCAACGACGGTACCGCTCTTCCGAGGGAAGTGGGAAAGGCAAGGTGCCGACGGCGCCCTACGGCCGGGGTCTCCGCCCCCGCCGCGGCCGTTACCTCCAGCAAGGCGATCGCGCCGGTGAAGTCCCTTAGGGCCAGGAGCTCTTCCAGCTGCGGCACCTTCCGCCCTTTCTTCCTCCGCCTGTCTCCCGGCGGCGGGGTACCCGCCACGGCCGGCTTGGCCCGGGAGAGCATCTAGACACAGAGCAGAGCGGAGCGGGGTCAAAGCGGAGCGTCGACTGAGCTACCCCGTCACCCACCCCGCCGCCTCTTACCATCCTGCCGCCGGGCCCGGACTCCTCGCTCCGCCGAGGGCGCCGTTGCCACGGTAACCGCGGGAAGGCGGAAAACTACGGCGCATACCCGAGCGCAGCAGCGAATAGTTGCCGGGTGGCGACTGGAACCGCCCCCCAGGGTTCCGGCTCCGCTGCGGCGGGCTCCGTAGCGACCACGGGAGGCCTAAGCGGGAAATCGGCCTTTCAATCGGTCTCGCAGGTTGCTGGCACCTCGGGACATATAGGTTCCTATGGCTTCTGCTCAAATTCCAGCTGCTGACACGTACACACGGAGAACAGAGAGTTCTTCCACACAGGAAAATCGTTAGGCATGGAAGACACCTGAACATGGGGAAGCACTGGAACAGACTGCCCAGGGAAGCTGTGCGGTTTCCTTCTCTGGAGTCTTTCAAAACCCGCCTGGACGCGTTCTTGTGCAACACCGTCTAGGTGAACCTGCTTTGGCGGGGGGGTGGGAGGCGTTGGAGGTCTCTTCCAGCTCCTACCATTTTGTGATTCTGTGACAAGAGACACTGCACTAATCAGGTACGGGGCACGGCCAGAGAAACTTGACGAGCAAACGGTTTGCCTGTCACGTGTCCCTTTTATCCCCTTGTCCTGCGTCTCATACTGGTTCCTCCCCAAACCCCCTTGTTCTTTTCCTTTGGTCCTTCACCTAAACATCCCCTAATAAGTCTTGTGTAATGCCAAAATGATCTTCTCTGGCATGCCATAATGAGTCTCTAAGAGGCTTGTAGATGTCTCTAGACTAAGATGCTTGTAGTTAGCAATACCCCTTATTCTATAAGGTGATCTGGAGTACTGCTTTCACTAACCGGAGAGCTTCTCCCATTGATCTTACTAGGTTGATCACTCTCCTGTGGCAGCCTTATGGAGAAGGAATCCCACAAATCCGTATACTTTCTGGTAAATGTAGCCACTCCAGCTGTATTTCTATGATTATAAAGATGGAGAGCACAATATAAAATGTTAGGTTGGTTGTGTACATTTTAACTGCACACTGCAAGCTGATCTCTCTGGCAAACTTGGGATAATTTTCAAGCATAGCTTGTTTTCTGTAGCATCTCTCACATTGTGAATAGAACAGATCTCTCCTCCTTACAGAGGAACTCCAGGCTGGGGAATTCCCCTAACTCTCACTTTTACATTGCCTGAATTGCACCATTAGGAATTCCCGTGCAAAGGACCAATATATCACACTACTGCTGACAACTCAACTAGCAAAAAAATAGGTGCCCATAGACAGGACTAATGAGGTATTTCTACAGTTTTTCTTTCCTTGAGAAGAAAAATTTTTTGCACTCCATCAGAAAAAAAAGAGGCTTTTCTCTTTTTTTTTAAAAATTTTTTTGGTATGCATCATACTGTCATACTGCAGTTGTCTGTAACATGATGTAAAGAAACATGTACTGCTGATTCAGAGTGTGGATTCATACTTACCTTCTCTGATGATTTCAAGATGTCCTGACCCAGGAAAAATACAGCATGCAGCTCTTCCCAAGAGATTACTCTGCAGCCAGGAGCTATGGAAGCACAACAGCACCATGATGGTGTCCCTTGTTTATGAATGTGCTTTCACACTACAGGCCATAAAGAAGGAAGGTAAATAATCCACTCTCCCAGTGGTTTTCACTGCAGGAAATTAGTTTTGAGTTATGTGGTCACAGTGATAAAGAATGCGTGCCAGTGATTTGATCTCCTTTTATAGATCTTCTCTGTTAAGGTATTATTTCTGTCAGGGGAAAATTAATTATCCATCAATAATTCTGAAATTATTTGCCTTTTCAGAGAATCAGAATTAAGAGGAGACTCTTAAGCCTTCTTGCCTGCAGATTTTTTTTTTCTGATAGATAATAGAAAATCCTAAACAACTGATAAGGGGACAGATACCTGTATTAGATAAATTAGCCTATATATACAATCCTGACAACATAAAACCCCACTTAAAATAAAGTCTCTGCAGTGGTCTAAAGCAGTTGTAGTCTCCATTCATATCTAATGTTAACTAAAGTAAATTGTGTATGAGGACACATGTAATTTAATCCTGTATTCTCACCAGCATCAAATAGACTAAAATATTTTTAGCATGTCTGATGTAGAAATTATTATTAAGATAAAGACCAAAGTAGGTAGAGGTGTTACAGTCTTCTCCTCACATGAAATGCCAGGCAACATTTCATAAATTAAAGACAAGTCAAGAAGTTCAGCTACTCTATTAACACTGGAAAACTGCAGCAGTTCTTACCATCACCATTCTACTAGCCAGTGGCATTATCTTGGAGGCTGTGAACTGTAAAATGATTAATGATCATGGTTATTCCCACACAGTTGCTTGGAGAAAGGGAAGTGACCTACAGTGGTAGCAGCAAAAGGGAAGTTGTGCACCTGTGACTAAACACCAATATAGGCATCAGAGAGTGAAATGAGTGTTTAAACAAAAAATCAGAGAGTGGAAAGTGAGGTCTAAGAAAAGGAGAAGAAGGAGAGGAAGGAAAGGAAAAAGAGAAAGAAAGGAAAAGCAGTAAGTGAAAAAAAATCATCATATAACCTAAGTAAGAGGTTAGGAAGTGACCTTTGCATCAGCAATAATCACATGCTTCAATTCTTGTAATGTCTGGGTAAGATCATGTTTTTTTCAGTAATGATCCTTCACAGAATCACAGAGTATTAGGAGTTGGAAGGGACCTCGAAAGATCTAGTCCAACCCCCCTGCCACAGCAGGATTCCCTAGACCAGGTCACACAGAAGTGCGTCCAGACAGGTTTTGAATATCTCCATAGAAGGAGACTCCACAACCTCTCTGGGCAGTCTGTTCCAGTGCTCTGGCACCCTCACTGTGAAAAAATTTCTACGTGTATTCACACGGAATCTCCTATGCTTCAGCTTACAGCCATTGCCTCTTGTCCTGTCACTGGGCTTCACTGAGAAGAGCCTGACCCCATCCTCCCGACACACACCTTCACATATTTAAAAGCATAGATGAGGTCACCCCTTAGCCTCCTCTTCTCCAAGCTAAAGAGACCCAGCTCCCTCAGCCTCTCTGCCTTTTGTGTATTTGAAGATGTGTCTGACAACATCTCAGGATAAATTACATGCAAAAATGAGAGCTATGAAATGCTCCTCTGCTAAAGCTACAAAGGAAATCCCCTTGAGATGCATAAATGTGAAATGATTCCTTTAAAAGCAGGGAACTTGTTGAATATTTGCTTGGCTTTTTTATGGAGTTGGCAATGTCTAAGCCTTAATCCACTCTGGATAGACCACCCATGATAGGAGAAGGTGAAATATGTAATTTAACAGGAAATACCAGCCTGCAGAGGTGACAGATGATGTGTATGTTTAATGCTCTTGTCGGATCTCTATGTCCCAGCTCAAGAAAGCACATGACAGTCATATCAATTAAAGACCTCCAAATGATGAAACAAACATTCATAATTTTAATCTTTATTTTGGTAGGGAAATCTCTTTTTAATTTTCACTGGTGTTTATGTCTGTGATTTTATGGGTTTGAGTGGACTGCACCTTCAGAATTGTCCTGATACTACCAGCATCCAACCTGTCATCCAAATTCATTCAAGTTAATGAAAGTAACTTAAAAGCTGCCCTTTTATTGAATTCCAGCCTAAAATTTAGGTAAGTTTTTGGAAGTTTATGTATGTAGAACTGAGAGAGAGGAGATGAGATAATCTGCTGATCCTGCAGAAGTCAGCTTCAGAACTGAAAATGCAATACAGGATTAGCTTCATCTACACAAACTTACACATGCCAGAAAGCTACATCACTGCAAGTGCTACATCCATGCAAATCCATGGGGCCGAATAGGCTGCACCCAAGAGTGCTGAAAGAGCTGGCGGAGGTGCTCACCAAGCCACTTTCCATCATTTTTCAAAAGTCCTGGCTGACTGGGGAGGTACCAGCAGACTGGAAATCAGCCAATGTTACCCCCATATATAAGAAGGGAAGGAAGGATGATCCGGGAAATTACAGGCCTGTCAGTCTGACTTCTGTGCCAGAAAAGCTGATGGAGCAGATCATCCTGAGTACACTTCTGCGACACTTGAAGAGCGGCTGGGGGATCGGGTCCAGTCAACATGGCTTCACAAAAGGCAAGTCCTGTTTGACTAACCTGATCTCCTTCTATGATGGGGTGACTCGCTTATTAGATGAAGGAAGGGCTGTGGATGTTGTCTACCTTGACTTTAGCAAGGTGTTTGACACAGTTTCCCACAGCATTCT
>VWZX01007372.1:10617-114556 GCA_013399015.1 Galbula dea | reverse complement strand
CAATGACTTCTGCCAGCTCCCTCAGCACCCGTGGGTGCATCCCATCAGGATCCGTGCATTTATGGATGTCCAGATGGCTTAGCTGTTCCCTAACCCAGTCCTCCTCAACTGAGCACAGTCTCTAAGAGTATAGACAGAGACAAAGAAGGCATTAGTAACTCCACCTTCTTTGTATCATCTGTCACCAAGGCACCCACCTCATTCAGCAGGGGGCCTATATTGCCTCTAGTATTCGTTTTTTGGGCAATGTATTTGAAGAAGCCTTTCCTATTGTCCTTGACCTCCCTTGCAAGGTTTAATTCCAGAGAGGCCTTAGCTTTCCTAGTTGCCTCCCTACAACCTCTGACAACAGTCTTGTACTCTTCCCATGTAGCCAGCCCCTCTTTCCATGCCCTGTAGAATCTCTTCTTCCACTTCAGCTTGTCCAACAGTTCCTTATTTAACCAAGCAGGTCTCCTGGCTCCCCTCGATTTTCTACATGTTGGGATGCTCTGATCTTGATCCAAACACCCCAACCATTTTAGACAGGTAGTAGACAGTTTTATCCTAATTCTCCTGCCTGAGAAAGCACTCCTGAAGAACAAATCTCTCTATTATCATATTATACATGGATCTGTATAATTCTATTCTATATTATACATTAATATACTCATTCTCAGATATTATGAAAACTGTAAGCTGAATCTGCAGACTTCTAGCATGAATCAGTTAAAAAACCCCTATCAGTTGTGATGTACAAATCCATATTGTTACCCATGTGAATCCCTTCCCTCTTAGAACTTTGGTAGCCTTTTGGTTTCACTAGGAGACACTGGGAAGATTGAAACTCTTTTACCTCAAGCTTTGTCTCCTTTTAATAGTACACTTTCATTTGAGTGGCATGACCAAAACTAAAAACAATGTTACTGGTGAATGCATATGATTGATTTATAGAAGATTCAAAAGAATATGTCTTACATATGTGTAGGTGCATGGTAAAATATTGTGCAATATACCCCATTTTATTCATTGTGCCTCCTAACTTTATGTTCGCTTTTCTATCTGCTGAATATGGACCTGCCCAGAATGATGCCAAAGTCTTTTCCTTGGCAGCTGGGGAGCAGAATTGGGTGGGTCCTTGAGCCTTTGAACTTCTGTCACAGTCCTTGGGCTGAAATGGTGCATGGTACCCAAAAGGGCATGGGGAATTATGGGTAGTGAGAGAAGCTGCCTGGACCAGTTCAGTGAGGCTTTTCAGTGCCACTACTGATCTGAAATCTGCTCGTGTTCTTGAGAAGCCTTCTGTTTCACGGTCAAATATCTGTTGAGCTAATGTGGGGCATGAGAGGAGAGGTAGCTGAGGATGGAAATCACGTTGTAGCTGCCTTGGTGTGACAGCAATCCATTCAGACTTGTCCTCTTGTCTTTCCCTTCAGAGTTGGAACAATATTGAGCCTGCCTCTGATCTCTGTAGGGAGTTTTGGACTGTCCTGTGACTACAAAGTAAACCTAACCCGCCTTCTGACCCCAGCCAGGAAAGTGAATGATTTCTTCTATTATTTTTGGAAAGAATCTCATCTGCCGTTCAAAACCACAAGCTGGGAAACTGCCTACCTTTACAAGAGGAATGAAAACTCGGAGGCATGCCTCTGGTAAGATCCAAATTCACCTCTGCCAGCTATCAATAAACTGTCTCCATCATTGGTCATGGTTCTTACAAGCTGTCCTTTTAGCCCTACATTTTGGAAGGTGTCTTATGGCTACCAAGGAATGAGAGGAAAAGATGAATTATACCATTTAGCTGTACTGCATAGATGAATGTTTCACTCAGTCTACTTTTAAGTATTCTCAAGCCTTGGCTCTTCCTGTGGACCGCATAGCCCACATGTTGTCCCTGCTGGAAACACCCATTTACTGCATTCTGGATATAAATAGTGTGACATGAGAGGCACCTCCACTCCATCAGATTCTCCATAGATTCTTTTTTAGGACAGAGGTCTTATCAAGATCTTGTAATGTTTCTAGTAATGTTAGGCCCAGAGAGTGGAGGTGAACGGTGCTGCATCCAGCTGGTGGCCAGTCACTAGTGGTGTTCCCCAGGGCTCAGTGCTGGGACCACTCCTCTTCAACATCTTTATTGATGACTTGGATGAGGGGATCGAGTGCACCCTTAGTAAGTTTGCAGACGACACTAAGCTGGGTGGATGTGTCAATCTGCTTGGGGGTAGGGAGGCTCTGCAGAAGGACCTAGACAGGCTTGATCGATGGGCAAAGGCCAATTGTATGAGTTTTAATAAGGCCAAATGTTGGCTCCTGCATTTTGGTCACAACCACCCCTGGCAGCACTACAGGCTTGGGGGGGGAGTGGCTGGAGAGCTGCCCAGCAGAGAAGGATGTTGGGGTGTTGATAGACAGTCGGCTGAACATGAGCCAGCAGTGTGCCCAGGTGGCCAAGGCCAATGGCATCCTGGCTTGTATCAGGAATAGTGTGGCCAGCAGGAGCAGGGAGGTGATCTTACCCCTGTTCTTGGCAGTAGTGAGGCCACACCTTGAATACTGGGTGCAGTTTTGGGCACTGCAGTACAGGAAGGACATCGAGGTGCTGGGGAGGGTGCACAGAAGGGCAACTAGGCTGATCAGGGGTCTGGAGGACAGGCCTTATGAGAGGCTTAGGGACTTGGGGCTGTTTAGCCTGGAGAAGAGGAGGCTAAGGGGAGACCTTATCGCTCTCTTCAGTTAGCTGAAAGGAGGTTGTAGAGGAGAGTGTTGGCCTCTTCTCCCTTGTGACTAGCAATAGGACTAGAGGGAATGAGTTCAAGCTATGCCAGGGCAGGTGTAGATTAGATATTAGGAAAAATTTCTTCACCGAAAGAGTGGTGCGGTATTGGAATAGGCTGCCCAGGGAGGTGGTGGAATCATCATCCCTGGAGGTTTTCAGAAAACAGATAGATCACAGAATCACGGAATCACAGAATATTAGGAGTTGGAAGGGACCTCGAAAAATCATCTAGTCCAACCCCCCTGCCACAGCAGGATTCCCTAGACCAGGTCACACAGAAGCGCGTCCAGACAGGTTTTGAATATCTCCATAGAAGGAGACTCCACAACCTCTCTGGGCAGTCTGTTCCAGTGCTCTGGCACCTGAACTGTGAAAAAATTTCTACGTGTGTTCACACGGAATCTCCTATGCTTCAGCTTACAGCCATTGCCTCTTGTCCTGTCACTGGGCTCCACTGAGAAGAGCCTGACCCCATCCTCCCGACACACACCCTTCACATATTTAAAAGCATAGATGAGGTCACCCCTTAGCCTCCTCTTCTCCAAGCTAAAGAAACCCAGCTCCTTCAGCCCTTCCTCATAAGGAAGATGTTCCAGCCCCTTCATCATTTTTGTGGCTCTGTGCTGGACTCTTTCCAGCAGTTCCCTATCCTTCTTCAAGTGAGGGGCCCAGAACTGGACACAATATTCCAGATGTGGCCTCACCAGGGTAGAGTAAAGAGGAAGAAGAACCTCTCTTGACCTACTAACCACACCCCTTCTAATAAACTCCAGAATCCCATTGGCCCTCCTGGCCACAAGAGCAGATGTGGCACTTTGGGGGATGGTTTAGGGATAACACAAGAGTAGGGCTATCGGTTGGACTTGATGTTATTGAAGGTCCTTTCCAACCGTGATGATTCTGTTCTATGATTCTCCACATTACTGGCTTCAGTCTGTGGGCACTATTGTTACTCCAGAACATTTCCAAAGTTCAAACTGTATATTTCTTTGAACAAAATGACCCCCAATGATTGCAGAGTTTAAGCTATGCTCTCACCAGTTTTGAGCAAAGGAAACAATTTTCACTTTGACCTGAACCATCAGCCTGTGCTTGATTCTCAAGAATGCTGACTTTTATTCTTGCCTGAAATCAAAGGCTGGTTTTAGTCAAACAGACTCTTTAATACACTGATATTTATCATTACACTTCTATTATAGACAATTAATTTTCAGCTTATGTGAGTGCTTCTATGCTCTTTTGATTTTTTTTTTCCAATTTTGGGACAAAAATTGGGACGGTGCTGATTAATTAAAAAAAAATTCTCATGTCTTCTACTAATTTTGTAAACGTAGATCAAAGGCAGCCAAGAATTAATGGAAATAACTAATATTTATCTTTTCAATTAATGACCTGAGGAACTTGCAGAATTATAAGCAAAATTTATGGCTGTGTTGGCTTCAGAGTGATATAAGCATGTACTGACAGAATATTTTATATATATAGACTTTTTCCCCCTGAATGAAGGGGCCTAAAAACTGATCTGCAATTCACTCTTTTGTAGATATTTAATGACTGTTATTGTTTTCTCATTCTTTTTAGTACATATAACAACTGATCAAATGAATTAATTTCTATGATTACCCCTCTTTGATACTTTGAAATAGTAGTACACTTTGCTTATCTCTTACTACCATCCCTTTTTCTCCATGTTTGCAGCTGCAATTGCCAGTGTAATAGGCACACTTTAGCTAAATCCCCTTATCCTGCAAGTTTCATACCTTTCAGGGAAGTTGGTGCTTGTAAGTTATTTTCCAAGGTTTTCTTACCTTGTCAATACCTCTGTTCAAGACCTTCTTTATGACTTCAAAATTGTTCAAGCTCTCTTTCTTTATTGTTAACAAAAAAATTAAAATTAATTTTGTATCTCTGCCTATTTTTATCCTAATGTAGTTGTAAAAAAGCATCTCATTCTGCTTTAATAGAAATTGTCAGCTTGAAGGTTTTTGAACTACCTAATTTTAAAAACCCATTTTTGCTAAAGCACAGGTTATACTGCATGGGCTAAATCTTTCCCCCATATATGTTTAAAAATAAGTGAATACCCAAAGCGATAGCAGAATCTGGTTATGTTTCAACTATGCATATGTTCCTGTAAATAAATTAATGGTTCTGTTCCAGAAAAAAAAAAAAAAAAAAGGAAGCAAAAGGTATTCAGCAGTTTATAGGACATGGATCTCAGTGTTGCTAGATCAAAAGTTAAGCAGTTAGAAAACAAAGAGATTTCTTCTGTTTTTCTCTCTGTATTAGCTTTATTTTAGACAGAATGTCTCTTCTCAGATGCAACATGCTGAGGCAAGAAGAGGATTTCGGAGTTGGTAGTTTTTACTTAATCTTTTACCTAACTTTTACTCTCTTGGTTGCTGGGTGTTTTTTAATTTTTTAAAATTATTTTATTTTATTTATTTCTGTCCTCATTTTTCCCCTTCAAGTTTTAACTGACTCAATACAGGGTTTTTTTTGTTGCTACTTTCCTTCTTTAGTTCTCTCACAGTCAGGGTAGGTGCATATTTTTTATCTCAGTTCTTTCTGCAGCTCCCATTTAATCCTTTGAACCTTCATATTTGTCTTCTGAGATTACCAGATTAATGTCTTAAAACAGCAGAACTTCTTGGCTTCACCTTCCAGTTAGTCTCACTTACTGTAATATCTCCATACCCCTGATTTCTTTCTTAATTATTACAACATTCTATTCTTGAAACCCATCCTTTGAACAACCAGGCTCAAATATCTCTGGGTAACTTTCCAAACACTTCTTTCATGTCCTGTATTGATTTTCTTTCTTCTATTGCTACAAAACAAAAGATGCTTCGTACCATCTTACAAACACACTTGTGTGCTGTAAACAGCCTATCTCATGTCTTGGCTTATTTAGGAGAATGTGAGGAGCTAGTGATTTTCTAACAATATCTGTGCTCCCTTGTGTCAGGTACATGAATGCACTAGATGCTGGAATCACAGACTTCTCAGAAAAACTGAAGTTCAAGGACATCTTACGGACTCCAGAGCAGCTTAAAAAAACCGTGAAAGATCCAGACCGGAAAAGCAATGGTAAGGAGGCATTGAGGGTGCGCTCTTCTCTGCAGGTAAGTCGCTTTTCCCAGGAAATCAGACCTACCCCATAGCTACATTTTAGAGATAGTTTTTCAACTGAAATGGTGAAGAAATGTAGCTGTACCATTTCACATGGAAGCAAACATAAAATGGTGCAAAATTCCTACATTCCTCTCTCTATCTCTATGAAATATTTGGAGTGAATTATGCCATCTAGGCATAAGCTCTGTTTTGTGAAAGATTCAGAAATTCAGGAACAACTCCTCCTAAGAAGTGCCTTACATATTACAAAAATTCTCAGTTCTCTACCATAACTATTTTTAGCCCTGGTACATATATGGGCCTCATTTGTGCCATTAAGGGGCATGTCTTCTGGAAGAAATACATCTAAACTCCATCCATCTAAATGCATGAGTAAATACCTCATCTTCTTCTAAGACTAAGCAATGGGCACCAAGCAGGCCAAATGAGTGTGGGAGTAATAACTAAGCCACTGAAACTATTACTTCAGTGCCATTTAACTTAGAAATGTTCAAATTCAGTAGCCTGTATTGCATCAGAACTGCTAATCCTTATTTGAATGAGGTAATGATAGTGCTCTGGTGCAATAAGACAGAACATGATGCAGACATTGAGGCACCTTTTACCACTTACCCTCAAATATCCCAGTCTTAGTACAGAGAGACTATAGCTTTGTGACTGGTCCCAGCACAGCACAGGTAATGTACCCTAGCCCAGAATTCCTCTACTGCCTTCTGCTCAAGCACAGGGGAGTGGGCAAATGTCCTCTTCTTGTCTGTACCTTTCACCAAGCTATCTCCATTTTTGCACAATCTGTAGTGATCATCATGTGTGGCTCTCCAGAAGACGTCAGCACAGACCTAGGGATGGAGGAAGTGGATAAGGACATTGTTATCATCCTGATAGATCTCTTCAAGTAAAGTATCACCTTTGCTTTTCCTCTTTTCTCTGCAGTTCAATGAAAGATGAAGATAGTAGAAATATTCAGAGTGGAACTGGTTTGTTGAAGAAATGCCCTCTCACAAAACGTTTTCCATTGCCATCTTTCCTCATGTCGTCTCATGCGTCTAAGCTGCTCAGTGTTTAATTCATGGCACATCCTCTACAATATCCCCTTCAATTCACGTATTTTTCTAAGACAATGGCAGAGCAGGTAGGGCTAACATCATCTCATGGAATCCCCAGTGCAGGAAGTCATGGGAGAACCACAGAGTCCAAAGTCAGACTGGTCATGAGTGGTTTACATGAGATATTGTACAGTTTTCACACATTCTGGCTAACCAGACGATTATATAAATGTCGCTTACAGTATATTTTTCTAGGCTTCATTTAATCAAATTTAAAATTATTTAAGAGTGGTACAGCTGTCTCTCCCACTTTATAACTTTTCCACTTTACAGCCATCTCTCAACATCTTTATATAGTCTAATGTTTAAGAGATGTTTCTTAGTATACAACCTAACCTTTCTGTTGTTCAAATTAATCTTTATGTTACTAATTACAAAATATTTATATGTGAGGACTGTCGTGAGTTAGCGGTGGGACAGCCACTAATCCGGAAAATAGACACTGTCTCTCTCCTCCCCCCTTTCCCCTCACGGCGGGAAAAGGGCAGAGGGTGAGAGAAAGCAGCAAAGAAAGAAAACTTGCGGATTAGAAATTAAAACTAAAACTACTTTAATAACAATAATAACAAAGTCAGATGAAATATATAAAGCTATACAGAACCCAAACTGCATCACCACCGAAACTCCGGCAAGCGTCATCAAGCAGGAAGGAAAAACCGCCAACCTGCCGGGCGCGCGTCCTCCTCCCTCCGCACCAGCCAGCACAGGACGAATGGCGCTGCCCCCCCTCCCCTGGCGCAGGGTCCTTAGGTGTTGTCTTCAGTGCCTGACGCAGAGCGAGCCAGTAAGGGGACCGGCCCTCAGCTACACCGAACATGATGTAAATGGGACGGAATACTCCAAAAAATAAAATCATTGAACAGAAATAGTTCTGTTCTAACTCAAACTAAGACAGAGGACTGATATAAATTTGCCTTATTAATGGTAGATTCAAAACCTTTTGTATGTGAGAACTGAAAACTGATCTCTTGTCTTGAGCCTAAGTAACACAGCACAGCTCACATCCACATGGCTAAGTGTAGATGCCCAAACTGCTTTTTGAGTATGGCTCTGGTCACCATAGCATGTCACAGTCTGGATGAAAGGTAGTTGGTCTAGACAAAAACCATGCCTGGGACTGTGCTGGCAGCTTAATAGTATGGAAGATCACAAGGCAAATGTATGTGCCCATCTCTCAATCTTATTTATCTCACTGTTGATATAGCAAAAGAATCCATGAACTTCCAGGGCCTATGGGACTTCCCGCCCCTCATGTCTACAACTGACCTTGACAGGGCAGGGCTGAGGCATCGATGATTTTGGTTGTTCAACTTCTGGGTCCAAACTGGAGCCTGTGGTTCAAGTTCTAACAGGATCTTTGTCTTGTACACTTTCAAGTTCATATATATATTTTTCAGGAGTGCCTCTAGAGCTTTAGACTTTACACAACTTTATCCAGGCACTGGGAATCTCCAGTTGCTTTTCCTGAGGCAATTGGCCACAATGCCTGTTTCTTTGCAACTGCACAATGGGGACTATGTGAGCGAGTGCTTTTACTTAATAGTGTTGCATGTATAATTGTTGCCTCATGATAGGTGAGGGTGATTAGGGGCTTCTCTGCTATACCATGCATCTTTCTGATATACCCAGCTGCCCCAGCCCATTTTATATGCTGCCCATCCCCATTTTATATGCTGCCCCCCTTAAATTTGCTACATACCCCTGATTTTGCTGAATATCTCATATTCTTCTTCTTAAAACAGAAACAAAATACAGAGACATGTTAGATCCAAACTCAAGCTGTAGCATAACACAGTAGGCAAGGTCCCATGCCTCTTCAGGAGTCAAGTCCCTCAGACAAAGTGGTGGATTTAAATTCTTTTCAGCTCTGAGCCCTCTGGCAGCCAGATCACAAACACAGTGTTTAAGCCTCCCTCAGGGAAGGAGGGATGCTATAGGATTATCTAGTCTGGTGAAGTCTAATGAAGTTTCCTCTTCACCTGGCTAGTTCAGTCCAAACTTCAATGAAAAGTACTTTGAAATTCTTCAGGGTGAAAAGTGCAGTGTGGAAGTCAGAAGGTTCAGGGAGAGGCAGGGGCAGGGCTCTGGTGTCAGGATCCCCTCTTCTGACCATGGAGCTGTGTCTGTGGCCTCCAAAACTTCTTAATACAGCACTGACTGAAAAAATAAAAGCATTATTAAATATGAACAATGAGAGAAGGCTCGTACAATTTTCAAACTATCTATAGCAGTGACAGATGCTGCCACTTCATACTAATATCTATTGCTAAATTCCTCTGTAACATGTGAATCCAGTGATTCCCAGTCTGCAAAGCACTTCCAGATGGCCTGTCAGGGTGGTGAAACCAAAGATACCTGAAAGCTACAACCTTTTCTGCTTGTTTTAGCATAGTTTTCAAGTTCGCATAGTTTCTTCTGATTTTCCTAGCTCACTGAATGAAACAAGTCACTAAGCTGCTCTCTTCACCTCTCGGCTTGTTCCATGCCCTCCTGTTAAATGCTTTTAGTGCAAATCTTGCCATGATTTGTTCCAACAGGAAGTATCAAGATTAGAGAAAAGTGCAAAACTGTGTAGAAGAGGTCAGAGATATGCATTATAACATGAGGAAATTACAGATTGCAGTAGTGTGGATTCCATGAAAAGACTCAGTTTTAATATATATATATTTGCTTGATATAATATAATTTGCTTGATATAATATATATATATATATATTTGCTTATATATATATTTGCTGCTTGATAGAAGAGGAAATAAACAGGACAGGAACTAAACAGTTACAAAAGTTAAAATAATTCACTGCAACCTTTTAGTTTCTGATTGTCAGATCACTTTGATTTTACCTTTTAGTGTAGTTAAGCACAGAAGCTGGCATCAGGGAATGAGCAAATAAAGAGTTTTGTCCACGATGAAATTTTGCTTGTAGAACTACAGTTTTAACCATAGAGAGAAGAGTGATTCTGTCATGGTTACCACTGCCCTTGTTGCTGATTGTTCATGCAGTTCTTGTGCTTTGCTTTGCAGTAACGTGTACTTCAGGAGCAACATCTCAGCCCCTTACATGCAGAATGTACTTGTCCTGACTCTGCCAGCAGCTAAAACCAGCTTGGATACCATAAAAACTGATGACTCCGTTCTGGTAACCACAATATTTTATATCTGATTATTGCATTCAGTTCATTCAAGTTAATGCACTAGGAAATGAAAACTAAAAATGCAGCTGCAGTCATCCTCCATCATGCTTCTAAGCTGATGTTTTCTTACATTATCACAGAATTACATTTTGTCCTGCTGTAATGATGTAAAAATATAATATCCTAATGCAAACACGCAGGCTTTTGGATTCCTGCTTTGTGAAGTTCAACTCAAGATTTTAATGTGGTCTGGAAGTGTCACATTCACAGGGCATGGGGCAGACTTATACATGGCCTTCTGACACCACTTTTGAGTGGCTGACAATTCCATATGTAGCTGCAAGGTGTCACTGAAGGGAGATCTACAGGTGTAATTAAGATGTGAGCACTGAAAGTTCGGAACTAATAACTGTTGACTGGTTTTTGTGTGTAGATAGGTATGAGCAGTGGCAACCATTGCTGTTTCTGTCCATAAGCTTGGCAGTTAGACTTCAAAACCAGGAACGTTACTTTTTTTTTTTCTGTAGGAAATATATATAATTTTTAATTTCCTGAAAAGCATAAACTATGCAAACCTTGTATCTGCTCAGTGAAACTGATACTCCTGCCATCTGCTCAGGAACCAGACTCTACATATAAAGTTCCTCCCAGGATTTGTGGCTTCAAGCTCCAGCTCTCCAGCAGGCAGCCCAAAGCTTCTGGCTGGATTTACAGAGCTTCCAGATCCTCCAGCCTGGGCTCAATGCTTTTTTGGGTACCATCTTTATTGCAGGCTGATGGAAATTCTGGCACAGCTCCTTGCCCCTGAGCTGTGGCCATCTGGAAGCCCAGACTTGCTGGCACCACACTGGATTATCTGCACAGAAAGTTTAATCCGAAGCCAGGGGCTTTGGGTCTCACTGAGCAGACCTGCCCAGAACCTACACTGTATGGCTTCTTGAATCCTTTGCACTAGCATCAGCATGCCAGAGCTTTACCTTAAATTTTACAAGTTTTCACCACATCCCTGTTTTCATACACCAAAAATCTACTTTGTTTACCTTTAATTTTCTAAGCAAGAATGCTGATGTGGCACTGCTTATCTACTAACTCAGTGTTTAGCAGATTCTGGTCTTCCATGCTGGAGATTTTGCCATATGGAGGCCACAAAAGATATTTTAGCTTTGAGGTAGAAACATGAACTCTCAAGTTGCCATTTTCCTTTTTCTTTTGTTCTAGATGGAAGATGACTTTGTTGTTGGCTATTTTAATGCAGTCTTGTTGTTTGGACATATTCTGAAGAAATTTATCCTCTCTCAGAGTCCAGTGTCACCTCTGAGTTTCATCAATGAATTCCGAAATACTACTTTTGAAGGTAAAAAAAGTACAGTCCTCTGCAGGGTTCACTAAATTGATGAGGCAAAATATTTTTTTTTATCAGTCTCAGGATAAGTAACTTCTACACTAAACAAGTTGAAGCCCTCCAGTAAGTTTTATTCCCATTCTTTTTTCTTTTTCTCTCTTTTTTTCCAAGGATGCTATCTTCAGTATTAGCAGAAGCACTACATAGCAGTCATGCAGAATTATCTCAGTGCATGCAACACAGAAGAAAATAAGAATGATGAGAGGTGAGGGAAGGTGGAGAGACTGAGCTTCCCATCCAGAAGAGATGGAGTACAGGGATGAGGCCCTTCAGCTGGTGTCATGCTTTTGACAAAGAGCTGAACTCTATAGGGAGACTATTTGGTGAATGAGAAAGGAGCTAGAAGAGTGAAGCGTGTATGTGGGTTTCAGAGTCCATGCTTCCTCCAGAGGCAATCTGGCTTCAGGTTGTTAATTGGTGACAGTGACATTTCTAAGCTTTCCCCAAAAGCCTAGTTTTGACTTGAGGTTGGTACGCACAAAATATGATTGATGGTCAAAAAGACATTAAAGTCCACTTATCTAAGCTTTAATGCAGTAGTTTCAACCTTTTTTCTGATTTACAAAGCCATCATAGGCCTGGGTGTCTACAGTGTGAGTTTAAGTCAGCTGGCAATGTGTTGACTCTTAGTTGACTTTCTTGTTTCTCTCATGTAGTTCATGGGCTTAAAAGCACAGAATTCAATCATTAGGAAAAGACAGAGATATGACTTGAAAGAAGTGACAACATACCTTTCTGGGAGCAAAATCCCAACTGACATTTCACATCAGAGATTTGTACCAAAAAGATGACTTAAAGCTTTATGTCTATGTCCCATCTGCTTTCAGCAAACGAGTGTTTAGAAGTTGCCCAGATTTTCCCAATTATGACCTAACAAGTTTGGGGCGTATTTTTGGTTGAACCATGGTATCCCAAACCTAGCATAAAATAGTTTACTAATTCCTCCTGGAGACAGCATCCTTTTCTGAGTAGCTGTAAACTTCTCTCTTCAGTTTCAGTCTAATGATCAGAAAGACTCTCCTGAAAAAAAAAAAGAAAGTGAGACTTTCAGGATTTGTGGGTATTAGCTAAGCTTGTGCTCTTATAGAAATGACTGACTTCATGAGAGCAAAGTCAAGCTATGCTGAGGGACTAGAAATTTCCACCTTAAAATCTTTGGAATGTGCTACATAGGCAATTTCTCAATCTATACATTTGCTGACATCCAGAGGCAGGAGATTAAAGGGAAAAAGAACCTAGTTAGAATAATATTAAAGCCAAGTAGGTAGCTCTCAAAAGAGTAAGGTGAATTAAATATTTCCTTTCTCGCTGATAGAGTCAAACTGGAGATAAAACCAGGTAATTTCCCTTCTCACTTCTAAAATGGTCCCTTCAAGGGAGGTTACTTTGACATTCTTGGTATGCTGGAGAAACACAACAAATATATTTTTCTATATCTAGAGGGAGACTTTCCTCTTCAGTACAGTCAGTTCAACACCTTTTATTGGATTTTGTAGAGAAAATGTAACATGCTATTAAGGGAGAAGAAGCACCACATTAAGCTGCTATGTATTATAGCATGTACATGAAGAAGAAAAATACCCCAAACATCAGAAACCCTTTTATTTATCCCTTGTTCCTACCAGATATTTTGCTTCTGAGAATGCAAGCCCTCTAATTCCTTGTGTCCACAGGCATACTGGGTCCTGTGACTCTGGATGAATTCGGAGACATTGATACCAATTTGACCCTGCTGTACACATCACAGACTGCAAATCACGTATGTATGTCTAGGGAGTAACTGTTTGACCTTATATATGAAAGAAGAAACAAAATGCCCTGTACTATTGCATAAGAATGATGAAAATAACTACAGCAGAAGTGGTGGCGTGCCAAGGCATGCTGTACATGCCAGGAGGGGGTCATGAGAGGTGTGCTAGAGCCTGACAAAATTGATGTCATCTGGTGATTCAGTAAGTAAAGTGCAGCTGGTATTTTGTGGGACTGACACATTTCTTTCCAGAGAAAGGGATGAGTATAGCATGAGTAGAGTATAGCAGCCAAACATATGGCTTAGCTGAGGAAAGCACCACTGTAGCATAAAGAGCAAGAATTACTTTGAGTTTGGGGAATACATTTATTAAGGTAGTTTGAAGCAAGGGGCAAAAGAGGGAGAGCACAGCTGCTGACTGCGTTTCTTCCCTCCTACACCCATAGTTCAGAGCTCTTCTGTATTTCAACACTCAAAAGAATGAGACACTCAAGGACACTACCAGTCCGGATTTTGTCTGGAAGAACCACAAGCTGCCCAGTGATATTCCAGGCACTGGTGAGACACCCATTAAACTTAACTGTTTTCTGAAGGCAAGTCACACAGTCCTAAGATCCACCTGGTATGTAATCAAGCTCATCACCTCAGCCAATAACACCAGGAACTGGGGGCAAAGAAGCATCTTTCCTTCCCCTGCCCCAGGTTTCAATGTTCTTATGATCCAGACCAGTTCTAAACCTGCATTTTTGTTTAGGGTCTCCTAAGTATCTGGTAGAATCCATGCCGTACCAATGATTGTGGGAAGTACCATGGTGTGTTGGGAAAGGTCACCTCTGAACATGTAATCTTCACTAGAGGATGGTAGTGGTATGAATTGCTTGAAATACTGTTCAGGAAAGGCAGCAGAGGCAAGGTTATGATGAGTTATCTGACTGCATTTCTGTATCATTGACGCAGCTTGCTGGCTACTGCTTGCCCCTTTATCCATGTTGTAGGGAGCTGGGAAGAAGACACAGCACTGCAGATTCAGGGTGCTTCTCAGGAGGGGTCTCTTAGCTGGCTCTTTGCAGAAAGACAATGGGAAACTAGGTTATTGCTCTATTCTGAAATCCCAGAAATCACCACCTGCTGTTCTTCTGAGTTTTTTGTGACTTTGGATAGCATGGATTAACCTCCTTGTTATTCAGCATAGCAGAGTACAGCCTTGTCAGACTGATCAGATTGGGATTTTTTCCCCATTTAGACTGCAGCCACATGGTGATTGGCAATGGAAAGGCATATGCTTCAGGGTATGGTATGTAGGATAAAAATTGCTATGGTGGCAGTGGTTGCAAGGCTTAGTGCACAGCAGGTTAGCATTGGTGACCTGAGTCATTCCCATCAGTAAGTGTCTAAGAGTGCTGCTGTTAAAGGTCTCTGCTAGATGCCTCCATTATTTTGCTGTACTGCTTACCTCTGTTAGGGAACAGGCAAAGCAGTAACTGGAGAAACAGACAGCTTCTGCTAAGAGTCCATTCACAGTAAGGTGGAATATGGATTCCAACCTTTTTATTCGTCAGTTAAGTAAATCAGATGGCTACAAATTAGGGCTTACCTGCCCTATAGAGAAGCAGTAGTGGTTCATTGCCAGGGCCCCATGGGATCTGCCAGGAGCAGGCAACAGCATGATGAGACTTCAGTTAGACAGCTCTGTGGAAAACAGAGGGAGTTCAGTGGAGCTTTCATTTTTCAACTCTGGTCAAATATCTGGTCTCCCTTGGTGTGATCATGAGTCCTCCTTTTGGAGAGACAATAATGCTGCACGCGTCTGCCACACAGTCTCCCTGTCCCATCTCTCTGAACCGTGTGCTGCCTGGCCCCAATCTTATTGGTGTTGCTCCAGTTCTGTTCCCATCCATCCCTTGGGCCCTACAACACAATCTGTTGTCAGTGGATCTTTGTATCTTTAAAACATTCCCTTCAGTATATCCTTGTTGGAAGATCCAACACAAAAGCAAAAGAAAAATGGGAATTGCAGAAAGCCAGAGTCTACAAACCAGTAGCTTAACATTTAGTGCTTAATGAAGGCATGGCTTTGTGGCCAAGCTATACTAAACCAAAGTAAAACCACCTCCCACTGGCACGTGGTTATTTTGTTTTCACATTTTTTTAAAATAAGCTTTCCTTCAGTGTGATTCTAAACAAATATATTCCCCAAAGGGCAACTTTTTACACTCGAAGTTTAGTAATCACCATGCCTTGCCAGAAACAGTCCAAACTTTCCAACCAGAAATATGTTTTTTATCTCCAGGGAGGTGAACAGACACAGCAACCAGAGCCCTGCTCCTTCCTAAGCTGTAATCGAGAACAGCTGACCCAGAGCTGCTCCTCTCCTTCCTCCTGGCATCCCGTAAAAAAAAAAAAGTGGCTTCATACACATTTTCTCATTATTCAGAAAGTTTTAACCCTCACTCTAAACATGGATGAGCTCTGCCTTCAATACACAAACGTTTCTGGTTCCAGAGGACCTGAAAACAATTTGTGATGACCTCTTCGTTTTGCATGTTGTAATACTATGAGCCAGGGGGTGGTAGCAGAGCCTCAGGAACGGGAAATTATGGCCCCGCTGCGCTTCCATGGGAAATTATGGCTTGCTGATTGTTAACCTGCAAGCCACCATTCACAATCCTGACTTTTTAGAGAATCCCTGTGAGACGGCTGTGCACATTCTCATGTCTCTGTCATTTTATAGTGGTTACTTAATGTCATTTCTTGGCAGAGGGAAACAGTAGTACCAACAGTTTTCAATGGAGAGCATCAGAATAACGTTGAGTTACTAGGAAGCCCTGAGACTGGTGCTGCAGTGAACACACAGAAAGAAGGTAGGGGGAGGTGATAAACAGAACAAGAAAAAGCAAAACTAGAAAGCTGGGAACAAAATTCAGAGGAGATCCTAAACTGAATTGTATGTCAGATGCCCACACTTAACATTTTTAACATTGGTATGTTGAAAATCTCTGCTGAGTTGCTGCCTGATTCTAAAGGCAGGTAGTGTATCTCATCTTGCTTTCTGTTTATTAATTTTTACACTTTTTTGTTTTTCTGTGTGCCTTTATTTCTGTTTCTGGCCACAGGCAGAAGAGAATTAGCCTCAGTAAGGCTAAGAGTGGCTTTGCTCTTTTACTATCCATAACTAACATGGCAATCTGCAAAACTAGATTCTCCTCTGCCTTCTTTGCCTGAGAGACTTGCTCAGCTACACTCTAGACATGTGGCGACCAGATAAAGCTCTGCTCTAATGGCCTGTTTCTCTTTAAAGGATGTTGGTGGCTGCAACTTCCCTTCCAACTACACCTGTGCTCCACAAATTGACCCAAGACAGTTTTCAGTTTAGTTTTCCACATTAAGACAATCAAAATTACAACATTAAATAGTCAGTTCCCAGCCTTGGCCATCCTGCCTGGCTACTCAGGATTAGAACCCTCGTGCTCTCTGTGGTTTTGAGTCTAAGTGCTCTGGTGCCTGAACAGCCTGATTTTCAAATCATTTGGCACCTGGCAGCTTCCAAAGACACTTTCCTAGCTTTGTGCTGCCACTAGATTGTTTTCCCTTTGTAGGATAGATACGAATTTCCTATCGAATAGCAGTCCTTTCAGTAGCACTTATCATCCCAACACAGCATCTATAGAAGTGTTCAGAAATTAGTTCAGAGTTTCCAAAGCTCTATTTACAAGAACTACAGAATGACTTTAAACAATTAGGTCAATAAGGGTAGAGCCCAGGTGTGAAATGTTGAAAAGTCTGCATATACCAAAAGCTTGTACCATGATTTTCATTCTGACCTCTTATTGGAAAGCAAGTTCTTGCAATAAATGTTTTCAAATCTACAAGTGGCTGGACTCTGTAACACCTGAAATTCTGGGTGGAAGCTTCAGGTTATCCCATCCTGAAGCAATTTATAACAGTAAAGACTCTGGGTGATGAAGGTATGGGTAGTTGTGGAAAATTCACTGTCAAAACAGCACGTCTTTCTCACTGGGTGGGTACCCAGCAGGACTGGAAAGGAAAAGACAAACATTATAAAGCCTGAATCAGAAAGTCAACAATGAGTATTGACTTAATGATAAAAATAGTAGAATTTGAAACTTTTTTCCCCATTTCAGAGAAAGCATTACCCAGGCAAGTCAATGAGGAGCCCATTTTGCATTAAGCCCTGGGTAGGCTGGGGGAAACAATGTTTACTGTTTGCCTGACTCTGTTTTCTAATCAACTGCTTACCCTGTTTACATCCCTATACCATAGAGAGTTGTAGCCAAGGTTTGCCTCCACCAACCACTCTTATGAAGTTATTACAAAGAGAAGTTTGGCTGCTTCATTTTTAAAAAATGTGTTTACTAAGAAAACTTAGCTTTATTCCTGGAATATCTGAGGGTTGGTTTTTTGTGTTTTTTTAAAGAGGAGAACATCTGGAAACTGCTGACCTGATGTGACATTTAGTTCTGTTAAATTCACTTCCCTCCTGGGTGTCTCTACAGAGTGCCTGTGCCTCAGGTGGGGATGTAGACTGTGCTGCTTCGGGTCGTGCTTCATTCTTCAGAGAAAGAGGCAGGCAGGCACATGTCATCTCTAGGCTGTGCTGGGCTTTACCAAAGCCTCTGAACTTGGATGTGATCAAAGAATATCCCAGCTCATCTACTGTGGCTTGCATGGGTATGGGTGAGGGTAATTTCTTAAATATTGTTTTTCAGCACCCTCTATCAAGTTGTTTATTTTTCAATTTATCTTTTCTGCAGGCCCTCACATCTTGACTATTGCTGTCTTTACACTCACAGGAATTGTGATTCTGGTTCTGATCATCTCTTTGCTGATTCTAAGGTACCAACCCCTTTGGCTTTCTGTTTGTCCTTGAACACTTTTCCAAGAGAATGCCTTCGATTTCTCTTGAAGAGCTATTCATTAGCTTACCTTACATGCCTGGCTGGTTGACCTCAGTGTGAACTGTTTAGTATATGCTAAGTAGTATTTGCATCCATAGTGTTGTTATGTCAGGTTAATATCAAGGGAGAAGATGCAGCAAGGCTCAGAGTTTGTGCATCTGCTAAAAAGCTCTGATTCCTATACATGCACAGAAATATATGTCTCAGACCAATCTTCGGAGTTTTTCCATTTTACTGCCAATCTTCACTTATGTTTTTAACCTGTTGGTGGCACAGAAGTTCAATCTAGGAGGTATTTGTCTGTAGTCACTGTAGAACTCAAAAGACCATGAGTTTTTTTTCATCACTTGTTTTTTTTCATCCATTCTGCCTTTCAGTTTCCTCCCACTCTGTGGCTTTCCTTGAGCTAGGTGAACTAGAGCAGCCTCCAATCAGCAAACTGTACAAAAGCCACAGTACTTGTGCTCAAGCCTTGCCAGCCTGACACTCCAACCTTGTGTCATCCTGACACTAGAAGCTTCTCTGTCCTAATCTCCTGTTGTGGGTTTCGGTTCACTGGGAGGATATTCTATTCACTTGTTTTGCAGGAAGTACAGGAGAGATAATGAGCGCCGGTGGAAGAAATGGTCCCATATACCGCCTGAGGAAATCTTGCCTCTGGAGACCAGCGAGACAAGTCATGTTAGTTTGAAGGTGAGAAAAGCATGATGCCCAAAGCTGGGTGTTGGATTCTACCTTCTAAAGACCATTGATGATGGGGTATTGGCATGCTCTGACTACAATGCAGGCTATGGCTCAGGTAGAATCTGGTAGGATCTGTTTTGTTTTTTTCTTTTCTTTTAACCCTCACTTGCTATATGAAGAAAAAAGAGATTATTTCTCATCTATTTCTCCCTAATAGAATGTTTGTGTTCCCCAGCAGTAAAGCTCATTTTGTAATGGGAGAATGGGCTAGGTATTCATTTCCAGTGTCTTCCTGTTACAAAAGATTTTCCTCTGCTTTGTTATGACTCTGTAATGCCCAAAAACATGGAAGCAGCAGGTGGAGGCCCTGACAGCCATGGGAGTGGCATGGATGTCCCACACTTTCTGTGGCATGTCGTGGCCCTCCCTAGAGAGAAAGGCTTATGCTTCTCCATGTGGCACACACTCACATTACTTATCTCTCTGGACCTGCCAAGTGGGGAGTAGGTGATAATTGCAAGTTAATTATTCTTCTTTGTTCTCAGATTGACGAAGACAAGAGACGTGACACCATCCAGAGACTGCGCCAAGGCAAATATGACAAGAAGGTAACCTGACTGCAGTGTCCATGCTCCCTTCCTCTGCTTAAAAGGGCCATTTCTGGGAGGAGGTTGATCCTCTCCAGAGACAATTCCACTTCCCTCAACTTTGAAAAATGGCTTATGGAAGAATAAGCTCTTTATTCGCTATCAGGTGCTTTGCATTTTGCTTGCTGATGGGAGGCAATATATTAGGCTCCATGAATACCTCGGTGAATCCAGAGGCACAGAAGCAGAAACAAAGGGTCCAGAAATCTGAAAGATTTTGGTACTAAGGAGGTTAACAGATTCATAGAGGACAGGCTATTTCCATGGCAATTCTTGTGCATTCAGTAGAGCTACTTGCCTGCCTCAGTTATATTTATGTTGAGTTAAACCCTGCATTGTTAGCAGTTCTAAATAGCTCCTATCTGTCTGGGAAAGCTTTTGAAGGAAATATGACTGTTACTTATTAGCTGATAAACTGGAACTTCAACAGAGAAACTGTGGGCAGGTGTTTCTGAAGCACTTCTTTGTATATGTTTCTTGGAAAAGAAGTATGAATTGCTCTTGTACTAAACCTATGATTTTTTCCAACTTTTTTTTTTTTTTTATTCAGGTGGTGATCCTGAAGGATCTCAAAAACACTGATGGCAATTTCTCAGAGAAGCAAAAAGTAGAACTGAACAAGGTGACTTCTGCATATAGCAACTGGACAGTGTAGTGTGGGATGGTTCCTATGAATGACGTAATTGCTTTCCACTGTCAACTCCAACAGCCACATACTTGTGTATGTTTGTGAAGTGGATGAGTGATGAGTTCCTCAAAGTATTGCTTGATGAACTCTCTCTTTGAGTGCATGATCTCCTCACTAGTTCAGAGTTGTAATTGTATGCCTATGAAGCTGAGGACGAATAATTCATGCTCTGTCATATGGCCTTGCTTAGCACATTTTTGTAGCTGAAGCTAAAAGGCATTGCACTGTCTTTGCTCATATCATGCTAATTCATTAGTAGCAAAATGTTGTAGTTAGATCTTATTATTGAATGCCAAGTGCAGCTCTTTAAATATAAGTAACTCTCTGCTGACTTCTGCATACAGACTCTCCCAACATGAGAGATGAATCTGGCTGCAGTACTACATCTTTTTTGAATGAATAGTTTTCCTTTTTACACAACAGAGCTACACTGTGGATTCAATAAGCTCTAAAAATACCTCAAAATAAACTACAGTTGTCTATATAAATGGAAAAAGTCCATAATATCAAGCAGCATCATTACATTTTTATTACTTGCTCGTTTACTGACTGATTCACAACATTTTGTCACTCATAATGGCCATTATGGTCAACTGGGATATCTGAGTAGAGAGGCAATAATGGGTGCTATAGTGGGCTCTGGAATTAACTTGCAGTATCCAACAGCAGTCGCACTTATCTCCCTAATCCAGAAGGATCTGAAATGACAAAAGTCTTTAAGGGCTTCACTTAGTGTCTCAGTACACATTGATTTAAAGGAAACTCACATACCTTATCAGGGCCTGAGATAAAAAGACATATCCAACAAGTATCCTTGACCTGTGTTTCTGTACTAACAATGACTGCTTTTAAAAATGTGTGCTATGTTTCTGCTCTAGCTCCTACAGATTGATTACTACAACCTGACCAAGTTCTATGGTACTGTGAAGATAGACACCATGATCTTTGGGGTGATTGAGTACTGTGAAAGAGGCTCTTTGCGGGTAAAGAATTTTGAAGGTCTCCTTCCTTATCAAATTTTGAAGTAAGAAAAAACATCCCCATCTCTATGTCTCTGACCCTTATACATCACTCATAGACTGAGCAAGTGGTGACAGGTTTCTGGCTCAGAGTTTCCTCTCCATTGCCCAGTTCTCTCCAGCCTTCTGCAGGTGATGATGTCTCTGCCACGAGTTTGGTGGTTCTCAGCAGCCAGAGGATGAGGTGAGGTGCAAGCAAGGAAAAGCACAGGCGGAGCTCTGCCCAGGCAACAACAACACACGGGATTTGTACTGTGTGCCCTATTGGGAGCACATAGGATATAATTTTTAAATTTATTTTCCAAGCTGTAGCTGTTGTCTCTGCTATGCCCTTGCAGACCCCACAGCATCCCCAGAGTGTGAAAGGACAGAGAAAATAACATATTCCATATGAATAGGGTACAAATAGTTTGAGGCTGGAATATGGCAAATTCTGTGCTATAAGGGACAACAGCCCTTGATCTTTGTTTATAAAAAGAAATGGTAAATTGGTGCCTGGCAAAAGTTACGGAAAGATTTACAGTTTATTATTACCAACATTATTTCAGTGCTAATCATGAAGTCATGATGATATTATTACAGGCATACATTGTCTCTGCTTCTGAGTTCATACAGAGGCTCTCATCATTAGCAGTGTCTCTGGAACAAACTCACAGAAGGAAAATAACAGCTTTATCTCTAGTTCTTTTTTTGTAAACTGGCATATTCCTAGATGTTTACTTTTAGCAGTGGAAATCATAGTGGCTGAAAGAACTGTTGATGACTGGTACTTTAAGATAAAGGAACACTCTACTTTGAACTAATAAGATCAGGTGTAAATTGGTAGGAAATGGACTGTGAGCACAGAAATTCCTCTCCCTCTTGCACACCTCGCCTATTTCTGTTTCAGCTATTTTGCTTTATTAAAAACTTGGCTTTAAGACCAAATCCACACTTTACCCTTACTTACACAAACCCTTCTTCTCTGGAGCCTCCACTCTCTGGAGCTCTCCACAGAGCCTCTGGAGCTCTGTGTAAACCTAAAATATATTTCATATACTCCTGCCTGTACTCCCTATAAAAAATGAAGGGTTACCTCTTTCAGTCACTGGTTGAAAGGCTGTGCAGTTTAGGTACTCATATCTCATCTTCTGCTTTTTCCCTGATGCAGATTAGAACCATTCTTTTCTTCTTTTGACAGGATGTTTTAAATGATAAAATCTCCTACCCTGACGGCACGTTCATGGACTGGGAATTTAAAATCTCCGTCATGTACGATATTGCCAAGGTAAGTGGGCTACTGACAGTGCAATGTTAATCACCTGTCCTGTCTTGCAAGACTGATCATCTGGAGAAAGGCAGCTCTCAAGGTCTTCTCCTTTTCTTGCTAGAGCTGTATGCCTTTCCACTCTTTCCTCCTCTGAGGACAGGTATATGAGGCAGAAGGAGTCAAGAAGGCTCTCAAGCTGAAGGACAAAATAGGGGCCAGAGCTGGCTTTGATCTATTTGTAAATGAACAAATAAGGTATGCCCCAAACAAATGTGACTCAGAGACCAGAGGGTTACAATCATTTGACCTGTGGCTCTGATCAGCAGGGCTTGTGCAGTCACAAGAACTGCAAAAGACACTGTTTTCAGTAAAAAAACTCAGGTAAGGCATAAAAAAGAAAACTCTGTTTTTTTCAAATGGTGGAATTATTTTAATTTGTATCCAGAGATGGGATCAACTTTTTTTCCTAAACAAACTAATTATTCTGCATTCTGATTTTCTCACTCATTATCCATTTGAGACAGTTTGAGAGGGACGAAATTAATCTTGTACAGGAAGCAAGACTGTTTTTCAGTAGCTTTCAACAGATCTTTGCATTTTAGGTTCTTCTGGTAAGAATAATCAATATACATAGTAAAGGAAATCCTATTCTACATAGAGACTCACATCTGTTTAGCTGGTAGTTAAGGAGCTACTTAAGTTAATTCACAGGTATAATAATGCATTATACCTCTGAGGGTAATGTAGAGAATTATCTCTGCCTTTTTGCTAGTCCTCAAGTGTTCTCCTTTTCCTGTTGCTGTTTTACAGTTGGATGGTCCTCCCATTTCTCTACATGCATTAGTTCAGATTTGGTCTGTACGATGAATGACTCCACTGTGTCTGTTCCAAAGAGATACTGAAAATCTTGCTCTTTATTAAACCTCCTCTTAATCCAAATTGTTACAGTTTGTTGGCCTTGTTAATGACTTTCAAGTTCAGTTAACATTCAGCATTAAATTTCATTTTAAATAGCAGTGATGTAGTTTCCCTTTCTGCTTACAGCATATCAAAAACCAGGGTATTTTTTAACCCTTTTTAGTTCACCCTTAGATGTTCCCTTAGAAAACAGGGCACTTACTCTGTTTGTAAGGAAAGAGAAATCACAGTCCCTCTGAAAGGGGTGACCCACTGGCCAGAGACTGCACTGGGACTGGGACTTTGCAACCAGTCATTCACTGCACTGTTGGTCATGGCATCTGAAGATGGCTGGTGCAATGGCTGGTGCGCTGCATCAGTTCTGTGGAATTGCTTCTGAGCATTATTAGCTATGTTATTAGACATGGTTCTCAAAAGCTTCCTGAAAACTTGTGTGTGCCTAGGACTATCAGGAGAGTTACTGTCATTTGAATGATCTGCCATCCTCTCCTGTTCCTTGACCTGACACTGTTGAAGCCTCTGGGACCTAGACATTTCCTTTAGATTCTCATTGCTTTCCCCAAAGTATAGCTTCCCAACCTCTAGGCACCGTCTGTTTGTACTTAATGGCTTCTTGCTTTATGTAGGTCACTTCATGGCCCTTCAGGTCCAGTTCCTCTCATCTCAGTATTTGCCTTTTTAAAAACTAGCCCCAGCTCTCCAGGCCATTAAAATCCCTATGACCAGCTCCTGCAGTTCCTTTGCCCTCATGTGACAAAGTTGAGCAGCTTGAGGCCAGGGGATCTCTGGGGTCTCAGAGCTGGGCAGAGGTCAGTCATGGCCCCAGCTTTTGCTGGGTATTGTTTATACTGTAAGGTATCATGCTCAGGATATAATCTGGGGGAGTTGCCTGGGAGGGCAGGGTCACTGCTCAGGCATTGCTCAGCAGGTGGTGAGCAATTGCATTGTGCATCAGTTGGTTTTATTGGGTTTTATTTATTTGTCTTTTTAAAAATATTCTTTTTCATAACTATTATTACTATTANTTTCCCAGCTCTCCTCTCCATTCCACTACAGGGGAAAGAGGAGTGAGTAAGTGGCTGTGTGGTGCTTAGTTGCTGGCTGAAGTTAAATCACAACTTTTCCCTCTCCACACTACCATTTTCCTACACTCCACTTTTACTATTGCCCAAACAGTCCTTGCACTTTACCTGCTCTTCACGTGGCATAGAAGCTGCTGTGTCAGTGTTTCTGAACAGAAGTTGGATCATTTCTATTCTCTGGTACAGCTAGATGAGTAGTGACTATTCCTAGAACATCCCCTAGTCCATTAGAGGAGATGGGGTGGGCAAAGAGGAAGCCCTAAATCTGTAAATCTGCTCCATTTACTTCTTCTTTTTTTTTTTTTTTTTTTATTTTAAAAAAATTTTTTTGGTCATCTTTGCTGTCTCTAGGTCTGAAGGCACCACCTGTAGGTACATGTAACCAAAGACCTCTGACGAAAGGTCTGCTCAGAAGGTATTGCAGTAACCAAGCCTTGCAGTTACTAGTACATACACTGTTGTTGCAAAACTATTAAATAAGGAGCTGCTCTAGGTTATTGTGCAAGGGATTGTGATATTCTTGCATTGTGTCAGGAAAAGGGTTCTCAATCAGAAGTAAAGCTTCAGAGCCTTAGAACAGAGGTTACAAGAATGCCTCAAGGATTTAGGAGTACTGCACTGAAAGTCATTACACATTTTGAAAATCACATTGTATGTTCTTAATAGGTTCTGTGTTTTCAGATAGATGCATAGGATAGCTGGCAGGAAAGAGGAATATCTTATCAAGCACATCTCTAAGACTTCTGCCTCCAGAGACTGTTAACAAGAAACAATTCCTGGTACGAGGAAATCAAATTTACCTTTGCCTTCTGTTTGATGCTAAAACTGATTGGGAATAATGCTGTAGCAATGTGTGTATTTCCTGAATGTTGAAAGCAGGGTCTGGAAGAAGGTGCAACTGGAGAAAATAGGACCTAAAACAGGCCAGACATCTTGAATAGTGTCATCAGGACTGTATAATAAAAGCTGTCTAATCAAGTAATGTCTTCCTTGGATGTAGCGTGCATAGTCTTTGTAAATTTTGGCATGGACTAGATAGGTCCAGGATAACCAGTCCAACAGCATTCTCTAGAGATTGCATCTCTTGCAGGCTGCTTGTGTCTAAGACAACATCTTCTGTGTCCAAAAATTAGGTTATGTCTCAGGGACCTCTTGCAGCATTTGTGCATGAGCTATGTAGCCCTGATTAAAGCCTATCTACCAATTCTTATACAAGAGGAAGAGCTATACATGTAGAATCTAAGCAGAAGAGCATTCAGAAGATAAACTGAACAGATGTAATGTACCTATTCTGGCTTCCACAGAGTATAGACTGTGCTTCATGTACTGAGCTACTGCAAAGAGGACTATAGGAAGAAAAACAACCAGCAGTAGGCTATAAGTAGGTATGAGATTAAGTAGTTCAGAAGAGTGAGATGAAACAGAATAAATAATAACAAGAGGGTGCAAATTAGGATACCTACTCCCTTCTTCTGTTTACACCCACATACTAATGTTCTTTCCTGCTATGCTTCAGTGCTGGCCCCTTATGTATTGTACTGTATTCAAGTGTCTTAGACTAAATGAGAGAAATTCAGAGGTGGTAAGTAAAAAGGGGCAAGCTACACATCTTTGTATGCATGTGTATGCTGTGAGTCATGGGTCTGAATCTCAGGAAATAGGAAGTATAGCTGAAACTGCATTGGCCAATCCTCATGGTGCCCCCTTCTGACTTTAGCTCATTGATACATGATATGTATTGACTAGTACAGAGAAGACCACAATTAGTTAGGTCAAAAGAGAGTTTTATGATTGTCTAATCTGATCCCCTACCTTATATAAGCTTTAGTGCATCATCTAACATTCTCTGCATTGACCCCTTTTGAGCCCTCTGCTTTGCAGAGGAGGATCTGTTGTAGTGTTTCTGAATGAAGTCTCTGGTGCATGGTAGTCTTCAAGGATGGTACAGATGTAAAGAGTAATTTCTCTCATGCCTATGATGTCCATTCAATGAAGATGTAGTTAGAAGCACAGTCCACCAAATCTGTGCTAGATTTACTAAAAAAGCATTTATTGCAAGTGAAATCAAAACTTCTACAGGAGGAAATACATTTTCCTAATTGCTAAATTGTGTTTTAATCTTATTGAATACCAAGCTGCTATGTCAGACTGACACCATCATTCTAATGATCTATCTCCTCATTTTTTACCATTGACTGTTCTTGTCATCTTCAAAAGTCTCCTCAATATAATAATATTTTTTTCCCTCTGTAGGGAAGTGTAATATATATGATATAGCTATTGCCATATAATAACTCAGACAACATTACACTAATGCTTCACATTCTTCTTGAGTCAGAAAACAGCTGAGTCACTCACATGAAGTCTTACTTTCTTCCTCTTTTATTATCAACCACAGGGGATGTCTTACCTGCACTCAAGCAAAACTGAAGTCCATGGTCGACTCAAATCTACAAACTGTGTAGTAGACAATCGCATGGTAGTGAAGATCACTGATTTTGGCTGTAATTCGATTCTGCCTCCAAGGAAAGGTAAAATCATGATCCAACTGAACTCTTATTCATGATTTTCAACCCAATGGAATTTTCATATATTCATAGTCCAGTAGCACTTAATTACGTCTTGTACATAATCCAAAACATCCAATATGATTTTGTTTCATGTAGCAGCCATCATACAAATGATATTTGAAAACACTGTCTTAGCTTAAATAGCACAATGAAAGTGAATTATTCACAGGTAGAGAAAGAAATAAGGAAGCATAGATGAGAAGGAAAGGAAAGATGAATTTTCAACTTACAGTTTAGAAAACTGATGTTTTTACATGTGATTGAAATGCAAAAAACTTTTTTCGCATCTAAGGCCTTCATGTAAACAGTTCTCTTCAGCAGTAATGCTGAACTTGTGTGAAGATAAAAGGGAGTTAAGTGCTACATAATCTTTTCATTGATCGGATGCATGTGTTACCACAGTGCTCTCTGATTTAAACATTAAGCTTGTGACTCTGATGATCCTTAAAAGAAACCTGTGCTGATTTGCAATGATAACCTTGATGTTTTTGTTCCTTAGGTAGGAATCAAGTAGGACATTTCTGTATAATAGAGCACTCCTACTCATGGAATCATAGAATGGCTCAGGTTGGAAGGGACCTTAAAGATCATTTAGTTCCAACCCCCCTGCCATGGGCAGGGATGCCAATCATTAGACCGGGTCACCCAGGGCCACATCCAGCCTGGCCTTGAACACCGCCAAGGATGGGGCATCCACAACCTCTCTGGGCAACCTGTTCCAGTGCCTAACCACCCTCCTGGTAAAGAAATTCCTTCGAATCTCCAACCTAAATTTCCCCTCTTGCAGCTTGTAACCATTTCCCCTCGTCTTATCACAGTTTGAGAATCTAAAAAGTCTCTCCCCTTCTATCCTATAATCCCCGTTTAGGTACTGGAAGGCAGCTATGAGATCCCCTCGAAGCCTTCTCTTTTTAAGGCTGAACAACCCCAACTGTTTCAGCCTTTCCTCGTAGGGGAGGTCCTCCAGTCCTTTAATCATCTTTGTGGCCCTCCTCTGGACTCGCTCTAACAGGTCCACATCTTTTTTATGCTGAGGAGCCCAGAACTGGACGCAGTACTCCAGGTGGGGCCTCACAAGGGCAGAGTAGAGTGGCAGGATCACCTCCCTAGACCTGCTGGTCACACCTCTCCTGATGCAGCCCAGGATGCGGTTGGCTTTCTGGGCTGCGAATATACATTGCTGGCTCATATCCAGCTTTCCATCTATCATGACCCCCAAGTCCTTCTCTGCACGGCTGCTTTCAATGAGTTCCTCACCCAGTCTGTACTCATAGCCAGGATTACTCCTACCCAAGTGCAGGACCTTACATTTAGATTTATTAAACTTCATTTTATTCTCTTGGGCCCATTCTTCAAGTTTATCCAGATCCCTTTGGATGGCATCTCGCCCCTCTGGCGTATCAACCACACCACTCAGCTTTGTGTCATCTGCAAACTTGCTGAGGGTGCACTCGATACCCATGTCCAGGTCATTAATGAAGATGTTGAAGAGCACCGGTCCCAAGACGGAGCCCTGGGGGACACCACTCGTCACTGCTCTCCACCCGGACAAAGAGCCATTAACCACGACTCTCTGATAGCGTCCTTCCAGCCAATTTCTTATCCATCGAACAGTCCACTCATCAAATCCACATCTCACCAGTTTTGAGATGAGGATGTCATGAGGAACCGTATCGAAGGCCTTACAAAAATCCAAGTAGACAACATCAGTTGGACTCCCTTCATCAACCGCTGCAGTCACTCCATCATAGAAGGCCACCAGATTGGTCAGGCACGACTTGCCCTTAGTGAATCCGTGTTGACTACTCAGTATCACCTCTTTTTCTTGTATGTGCCTAAACATCACTTCCATTACTATTTGCTCCATGACCTTCCCAGGCACAGAGGTGAGGCTCACTGGCCTGTAGTTCCCTGGGTCGTCTTTTTTACCCTTTTTAAAAATAGGGGTGATGTTACCCTTCCTCCAGTCCCCCGGGACTTCACCTGACCTCCATGACTTACTGAATATGATGGAGAGCGGTTTTGCAACAATGTCAGCCAATTCCCTCAGGACTCTAGGATGAATATTATCAGGGCCCATAGACTTATTTTGGTCAAGCTTCCACAGGTAGTGCCGAACCTGTTCCTCACATACAGTGAGAGGTCCCTCACTCTCCCAACACTCATCTTTTCCTTCTTACTTGATCTTGCTCTTGATCTTTAGTGAAAAGATGAATCCATCTGAAGTTATGTCACCTGGATCTGTATAGTAGAGCTTGGGGTATAATAAGCACAGCACTGTGCCACAACGCGTGCATAGTCTTTGTAACATCTGAGTATATGTATATCATCTGAGTATATGATCTGTATATGTATATATGTATATGATCTGAGAAGAAACTGTGATTGCAGTTGTGTTTAGAGAAAATTTTTACATTCAGACACATATGTGCTCAAGAGTAACAATAAGAACATAAAAAAGGTGAGAAAAGTGCACTGAATATTAATGCTCCATTCTTCATTTTACAAATTTTATATTTAAATTTATATTGTTATTACTTTGTAATGTGTTTCTCTTCTTTCATTGCTCATAAGCAGCCTAAAAATTTCTGGTTACTACATTTCTTTCCTTGAAGAAAACTTACTGTTTCACAAGAGATCTACAGATTCGTTGTGGCTGGGTGTTGCAGCCTGCTAATCATGACACTGTTTTCAGGGTCACTGTGTTCAGGTTACTGTTATGATGCATCACCAGCATGTCATAACAAACTGTCATAACATGGCAGTGTTCTCATTTTAGGTACAGTGGTGCTTCTTGCACTAGAAATACAGATTAAAAATTTCTGTAGAAAGAAAGTGATTATGAGCAGGTAATATGTCAGGCTTGAAAGCACTTGAAAGTTATTTCAATAGATTCACGGTATCAAGGCCACTGGGAAATATTACAGCCTTCTCATTTGACATCTTGCATAACAAACACCATTCATCTAGCTCAAAGATTTTTTTTGAATTTTTATTTTTTAAAAAGCACTGGCATTCCTAGGTCTTACATAGATGCATAGGCTATTTCTAAGAAGCCCATAAAAGGTAGCTAAGAAAAGCAAGTTCATTGCCACAAATCATAACTTTTCTGGAGGCATGAGGGTCTGCATCTACACTGGAAAACAGTAAGGTCAACAAATCCCAGACAATTGAAACTACCAAATCAGAGGTTTACCTAAGCTGTATTGATGTTAGCTTCTCAAGAAAAATGGTAAACCAGGAAAAAACCAGTACCAGTGGGCTCTGGGTTTGATATGGAAAGAGTAAAAGGGAATATCACTACAGCAAATAGATAATCTGAGAAGGATTACCCTTTCTCAATTACTTCTCTCCCTTCCCCCTTTACCTTGTCTGTCATTGTCATCTGGATCTTCAGACCTGTGGACAGCTCCTGAGCATCTTCGTCATGCTGATGTATCTCAGAAGGGTGATGTCTATAGCTATGGGATCATTGCCCAAGAAATCATCCTACGCAAGGAGACCTTCTACACTGGGCACTGCTTGGACAACAAAGGTAAATCCACAAATTTTTCTCTGTTGCAGCCTTCTGTAATGGTACAGTTGTAACTGGTCTATTCTCCATGTTTTGTGAAAGGCACTGTACCTGATAACCACTTGAACTGCTGCTTCTTTCACTGTGTGATAAATAAAGAGGTTGTCTGAAGGACCTCACTGTGAGGGGCACGTGTCCTTTTCTTTCTCTGTATAAAGTTTGCACTGAGTTTTCTTGCTCTTTCTCCTCTCTTCTCACATTGGTCACAGCATTACTGAAGTTAACACTATTAAATACTGTCCAGAATTACTGTAACATTTAAAGGCTACAAAAGGCTTTCTGTTATGAGTTGTGTACAACATACAATAACTCACTCATGTTAGGCAAGGTCAATCAGCAGTGTCAACACAGAACAAGAAAAACTCATCAGCATGACACACAAACAGTTGGCATTTAAAAACTGGTAATTCAGACTTTATTCAAACCTATCAAAATTAACTTTAGTAATTCAACTTATTTCAGAAAAAGCACCTCCTTGTGTACCCATTAAACCCCATTTTTTTACATTGTTTTTGAGTAGCTAACTGCCCAGTCAATCCGAGTTCCCAGAATGCAGGCATTATTATATATTAGAACTGACATAAAAGCATGTGTGGGTTTGGGATTTTCCTAGTGACAGTTACCAACAACAAGTTTAGACATTGCCTTTACCTCTGAGTCATTCTGATCCACCTCACGTTTGTTAAAATATCTAGAGCAGCAACTGGACAGCCCAATAGCTCTTTTCCTGAGTTACATTTGAGAATAACTTCTGGGGCATATTTGCCATCCTACATCATTGTAAATCGTTGTTCATATTTGGGGAAGCACAGTATTTCACGTCACCAACTCACCAATATAAATACAGACCTAAAAGAGATTAGAAGTATCTGTTCCCCTTCAGGCAAACTATTCAGGACTCTATACTTTAGATGAGACAGAGAAAATAACTCTTTCTATTCCTTTTTCTTGGAAGAAGCAGGTGCAATCCTCATGGATGCAAGGATTTCACAAATGTCACTAAAATAGATGGATAAATGGAAGATCGATGCTCTTCTTGCTCATTCTGAATTACAAAACAAATCCATAGCAAGCTACATTTTTTAAAATGTTTGTAGAACAATTGCAGTATTTCTGTGTTATGTTAAGTGTTATTAAGTTAGCCTCAGACACAGGGTTTCTAGGTTCTTCTAAGATGTGGTGGCATCCTCACTGCTCTGAGTTTGACCCTAGCTGTCACAAGCACAACCTGGTTCATTGTTTTGACTTTGACCTGTTTCTTAACACTGCATTTTGTCGTTTTAGAAAGACTGTACCTTTCAAATAGCATTAGGTTAATCCATTCAAATGAAGGCGTGTTTAACACCTCTAGATGCTGTTGCTGGAGGTACACATACCAGCACGTTTAATAATACAGTGATAAACTTAGTGTGCCTGAAGCCTGTTTGGTAAGTCTGGATTTAGTGAAACTTAAAAAAAAATAATCTGCTTTGAAATGTTAAGTTTTCCATTACATGAGGAGGTTGCCTTCTCCCCAAAGCTTTTTCTTTAAAAGCATGAATAGGTATCTAAGATATATATGGCTCACCTAATGGCTTCTGGTATTATTCTTGATTTTGATTACACAATCTAGATAAATGTGTTCAGCCTAGTTTCAGCAGTTCATCAAATTTCATGTAACAGAAAGGAATGAGTGTTATTATATATTGCTGAAGTGGAAACTCATTTAAATTCACAGAGTCATAGAATGGCTTGGGTTGGAAGGGACCTTGAAGATCATCTAGCTACAACCTCCCTGCCTTGGGCAGGCATGTCATCCACTAGACCAGGTTGACCAGGGCCACATCCAACCTGGCCTTGAACACTGCCAGGGATGGGGCATTCACAACCTCTCTGAGCAACCTGTTCCAGTGCCTCACCACCCTCTGGGTGAAGAGTTTTTTCCTAAAATCTAATCTAAATCTTCCCTCCTTCAGTTTGAAATCAGTCCCTCTTGTCCTATTGCTTTCTACCCAGCAAAAGAGTCTCCCTACTTCTCTTTTATAGGTCCCTTTTAGGTATTGGAAGGCTGCTATAAGGTCCCCCAGAAACCTTCTCTTCTCCAGGCTGAACCATCCCTACTTTCTCAACCTGTTCTCATAGGGGTGGTGCTCCAGCCCTCTGATCATCCTTATAGCCCTCCTCTGGTCCCTCTCTAAAAGGTCCACATTTTTTCTTATGCTGAGGACCCCGGAACTAGATGCAGTACTCCAGGTGGGGTCTCATGAGGGCTAGAGAGGCAAAATCACCTCCCTTGACCAGCTGGTCATGCCCCTCCTGGTGGAGCCCAGGATATGGTTAGCTTTCTGAGCTGCAAGTGCACATTGCTGGCTCAATATCCCACTTTTCATCCACCATGACCCCCAAGGCCCTCTCTGCAGGGATGTTCTCACTGACTTCATCTCCTAGACTGTAATCATAGCTAGGATTGCCCCGACCCAAATGCAAGACTTTACACTTGGACTTGTTGAACCTCATACAGTTTTCATGGGCACACTTTTCACACAGAATCACAGAATATTAGGAGTTGGAAGGGACCTTGAAAGATCATCTAGTCCAACCCCGCTGCCACATTCCCTAGACCAGGTCACACAGAAGCAAGTCCAGACGGGTTTTGAATACGTCCATAGAAGGAGACTCCACAACCTCTCTGGGCAGTCTGTTCCAGTGCTCTGGCACCTGAATTAGGAAAAAATTTCTGCTTTGTCCAAGTCGTTCTGAATGGCATCCTGTCCTTCAGGTGTATCAACTGCACCACTCAGCTTTGTGTCATCTGCAGACTTGCTGAGGGTGCACTCAATCTCACTGTCTATGCCATTAATAAAGATGTTAAAGAGCACTGGTCCCAAGACAGAGCCCTGAGAGACACCACTCATCACCACTCTCCACCTAGACATAGTGCCATTGACTGCAACTCTCTGGCCACATCTGTTCAGCCAATTTCTTATCCATCTAGTGGTCCACCCTTCAAATCCATATCTTTCAAATTTAGAGATAAGTGCCATGTGGAACTGTGTCAAAGGCCTTACAGAACTCTAGGTAGACTATATCAATTGTTCTTCCCTCATTGACTGCTTCAGTCACTCCATCACAGAAGGCCACTAGATTGATCAGACACGATTTGTCCCTAGTGAATTCATGCTGGCTTTCTAGCATCAACTCTTTGTCTTGCATGTGCCTTAGCATTGCTTGCATGACAATTCATTCCATGATCTTCCCAGACACAAAGGTGAGGCTCACTGCTCTATAGTTCTCTGGGTCCTCCTTTCTCCTGTTTTTAAAAATGGGGATGATGTTATCCTTTTCCCAGTCTTCAGGGACTTCTCCTGACCTCCATGACTTATCAAATATGATGGAGTGTGGTCTTACAACTACATCTGCCAGTTCCCTCAGTACTCTGGCATGCAAATGTCTGGATTAATTCATTAGCTCCGATGAGACAGCAAGAGAGTGGACCATACTTATGCAAAAGCCTTTGTTATTTGTGACATAATCTAACTTTATAAGAAAGTAGCTCAAGCTTGGGATGACCATTTGTCCTGGTTTGGGTTAGAACAGAACTAATGCTGTTCAATGATTTTGCTTTTCAGGTAAAGCTCCTCTGAGAAGCTGCACTTTCTGAAACTAACAGCATGATTTTGCAGATACTCCCTGCTTCTAGCAGTGATAGGACCTGATGTTTAGATTTACTACCAGGGATTGGTATGCAAACCAAGGTTACTGCTGAATCTTATGTCTCATGTTGGGGGGTGCAGGGTAGGGGCTGCACCTTCAAGGAAGAGCAGACAGGACAGGTGACCCTAAACTGACCAACTAAGTATTCCATCCCATATATGTCATATAAGATATATACACTGGGGGTCAGTTCCCCATTTTTTGCTTTTTGCTTTGGAGCTCTTTCATTTTTCTTCTTCTCCTGCACTACAGTGGTCAGCATCTGAGGAGAACTCTGTTCTGCCCTTGATCCTGATCCATAAGTTCCTGCATCCAGTACCAGGATCCAGCCCATTAGCCTGACTCCCATCTGCTTCTGAGGCCTTCTGCCGCAGTATCAGCTGTGACATAGTAACCATCAAGGGAGGTTTGGGTTTGGTACTGGGTTTTGTACATATTTGTATATATTTCATTCAGCATTATTATCATTAAAGTAGTTTTAGTTTTATTTTCCAATCCACAAGTCTCTCTCTCTCTCCCTTCCCATGGGGGGTGGGGAAGAGTGGGTAACAGGGAGTGTCTGTCACTGGGTTGGTGGTCAGCCCAGCCTCGACCCTCAACACCATTAATTTACAAATATCTGACAAAAAAAGGGAAAATAATACCAAGTTAGAGTCGATGTTAATGGACAAAGAAATGTCCCTATTGCATGTTAGATTAATTTTTAAGTTTCCTGCAGAAAGTCTTCAATGGCTAGACTATCAGAAATTAATATCTAGAAGTTAGAAGACATGATATTGATATTTCAGGACAACTGATACAACCACTTCTCCAAGACTTCACTGGCAGCAGAAAGGACTGTGTTCAGCTTTTAAAAGAGTAGTTTAAAACTCTGTACCTAGCCTCCGTCCACCAGCTCAGGAAAATGAGACTCCACTTCCAGCTACTCAGTGAGCCAGTTTTCTCAACCTCCAAATATCTATCAGTCAGCTTGAACATGCAATAATATTGCTACGCCTCCAAAGATGGTGAGCATATAGAACTGGATTTCTAATTTGTAGAAGTAACTATGTTACGGTCCTTTTCACTGCTTCTCTGTGAGATAGCTGTTAGGTCAGCTGGTTACTCCACTATTCTGCAGAAACACTTTGTTCACTGCTGAAGACTGAAACTTTGTCATGTACCAACATTCAGTTCAAGCTGCCTCCTTTCTGCTGCTGGCTAATTGCAGCATTACTAATAGTTACTGTTACTTCTGCTCTCAGGTGTGTGCACAGCATGGAAATCCAACACATTCCTCTTGCATACACGATACTTACGCAGATTCTTCTGTCTCTTAGCGCACAGAAGACTTAGCAGTCTCTCCACTCCATGGCATTTGGGAGGCTCAAGTATCTTGATCCTTCTCTAGTCTGTAATTTCTTTACTGCAATGTTGGAAGCTAATGCGTCTGCTTAGGGTGATCAGGCACATGGGAATCCTTAGGCATCCCTAGCTGCTCTAGGCTTGCATATACTATCACGACTACAAACCTTCTCATCTCATTATATACTTTCAGACTTTGCTAATACATGTGTTTCATGCTTGTTCACAGATTTTTCATCTTCTTTTTCTCTCCCCTTGAGGTAAAAAGCTTCTCTTTCTTAACTCCCTCCCTCTGGAACTCTTGAGGTCTAGGGGAGAAAGACAAAGAGATATTTTTCTTTGGTTCTCATTTTCTGTGCTTAAACGGAGTTGTGCAAATGCAGCCTGCATTCTGATGTGTTTGGAATCCAAATAGCTTTCACAGAGTGGATTTCCTGAGTAAGAGTACAAATGAGCTAACGAATGCAAAGTTTTTGAAACATTAAAATTTAAACCATTAAAGTGTTTTCATGTATGACATGAATAGCCTAGTTTTAAGGAAGCTAAGCATCTGCAAGATGGTTTGAACTTCTCTGATGAAGCTGTATGTCTCCATATTTTTGATCAAGTCACAATGGGCTTTTCACATTGTTTTTTACTGTAGCTATACTGCATGCTGAAAGGCACACTAATAATGCCTAACATTCATTTGGGAAGATGCCATAACCATGTCTACCGTGACCAATAAATACTCCTGAACATTCCTATTTATTTTGCTTTCAAGGGCCTTCAAGTCACCCTGTTTTGATCTTGTGCCATATATTTAGAAAAGCTCAAAAGTTGAAATTCACATCAAAAGGAGGGAACTATCTTTAAGGCTTCTGTTTGTACAGTAACTCATAACATCAGAGGATGCTACCCACAAGGATTGTCCTTCCTATGCTTTTTTTGTTTAAAACTTTTCATCTTTTTCTGTGTTAGAGAAACTTTACAGAGTGGAGAGGGGCAAAGGAGTGAAGCCTTTCAGACCAGACCTGTCCTTGGAAACAGTGGGAGAAAGACAGACGGAAGTAAGCTAATAATTAACTAAGCCATTTTCTGGGTGAAGGGTGGAAGTCGTGGCCAAACTAGAGCTCAAGATCATGGGAGGATGAAAGCTATGCACATTTCATGCCAAATGCCTTAACCTCATGGGAAAAAATGGTTTTCTATAGTTGTTACCACTGAAATGAAATACAACTAGTGAAAATTATTTCACAGGAAAGAAATGGAGGCTTATATGGTGACACTCTTCTGACATATTTTAGATATTGTGAAGATGGGCTAATATATTCTCAAATCTCTCTCTCTCCACTGATTATATAACCCCTAAGGTTTCTTGTTCATGCGAAAATATCTGTATTGGAGACATCCATATATTCAGCAATGAACCCCATTTTTTTTTCTGAATCATCAATTTCAGAAAAATCCCAAACTCAAGTTATTTGCAATATAATTACTACAGTATTCATCTGTATGCCAATATCTGTACCTGACACCAGCTGCATGACTGGATCCATTTTACTTGCCTTTCATTTGTGCATTGCAAATTCAAGTTAAGATCATGTCACTAGTCACCACAGGGTTAAGTTTATGATGCTTACCATGAGTGTCCTAACCATAGATTCAAAACAGTTAGTCACACATTTTAATATGTTGCCATTCAAGAGTAACCAGAAATTCTCTAATGCACTGGTACTGTTTAGCACATTTTCCTTCTATATCCATTACTCAGGTGGACTTTCCTTAATTTTTTCTTTGAAGGTATATACATTAGTGGAGAGCTGTTGGGAGGAAGATCCAGAGAAAAGGCCTGACTTTAAGAAAATTGAGTGTACTCTGGCTAAAATATTCAGGTGAGCAGCAGGAGCTCTTTTTTTCGAAGATGCTCCAAACACCTCCTAAGTTTTAGGAAGCTCATATTTTCAAGTGCATAAGCTGATGTGATTGTGATTCAGTCAGTGGAAAAGCTGTGTCTTAACTTAGATCTTCTATTATTCTTTGGCAGAAAAGCAGGTGAGCATGTGCATTTGTGTATGTGTGTTTATGTACGTGTGTGTACATGAGCATCTATGCATGTAGTAGCTGAGTGAGGGTAAGACGATCGCCTTACCTCAGATAGGTACTTTATGAAAGTAGCCTGCTGGATAATTAGAGATTTAAACTCTTAAACTAATTCACCCCTTGTAACCAGTGAAGAGTTGGATAGTGACTCATCATCTAAGTTTTGGGAAATGAATGCACATAAATGTTTGGAGGATGATTAGAATGTTTAGATGAGCTGGGTTTTGTCATAAATGAGTTTGGATGGTCTCAAATTAGGCTGACTAGAAATATTGGGCTGAAACTCACCAGAAGTATTAATTACACTGTTTTGTTGGTATAAAGTTGTGGGATAATAAGGGCCATAGCTGGATAAATTCTCTGGGGTTATACAAGCCTTTCACCTGGCCAATGCTGCATTGTTCCTGCAGAGTTTGGTCTGAACTAATTATTTTGATGTTCAAACAATGAACTTTTAATTACTTCTCTTGGGAAATTGGTTCCCAGTTTTTAAAGCTCTCCTCATCAAGAAACCCTACCTGTACTTCTATTATTTTACACTTCACATAGGCAGAAGGACAAACACACTTTGCATAATTGAATGTATCAATTGAATAATATTACTCCATCTGAGTAGAAAGAACTCTTGGTTCAGCTCGTAAGCCTCCATCCTACAAAAGCAAAGAGGCTGTCTCTTGCCACATTCAACATCATGTTGTCCTCATGGAGCGTCTAAGAGAGTACATCCCTGACATAAAGATTTGTTTAAAGTATGAGTGGTTTTAAACTCCACCTGGGCACAATACTAAACTGACTCTTCCAGTCATCCTGGCCTCCATCTACTTTCAGACTGCTTTGGTGAGTGCCAGCTGCCCAGACAAACAGGGGTTATGAGTGGCTTATGTTACCATACTTCTACTTCCAGGAATCGGCAGGACCTTGTGAGCACAACTAGTCCAGGGGCTGCTAATTGTTCCATTGAAATGTTCTGTCTTCCATACAGGCAAACCCAAATTGTCTTAATCCTGGCTGAAGCCCCCATGTAAATGTTATAGGCAATTTTCTACCTACTGTCTTTAGCTTTCTCTCAGGATTTGAGCTTGTCAGTTACTTTTAATGAATTAATGTTTATGAATTAACCAAGGTAACCTGGAGTTGACAATATTAGCAGGCTAGGTGACTTAACGGGGTTTTAAGAATTAACAGCTCCAAGTGACAAGTGTGGAACACAGACTTTCAATTCATACACATAAAACCTCCAAGCAAGAAAAAGAATGATGCACTTGAGACATTTTGCATTCTTAATACATGGAAGTTAAACACTGGAGAAGTTTTCCATTGCTCCTCTTTTGCAAATTTTTTTGCATTTCTCACAAACATGCTTTCATCAACCTTTCTTGTTGGCTCCTATTATCTGCAGTAACTACCATGGCCAGACAAATGAAAGCTACATGGATACCCTGATACGGCGTCTACAGCTGTATTCCCGGAACCTGGAGCACCTAGTAGAGGAAAGGACAGAGCTATACAAAGCAGAGCGAGACAGAGCGGACAGGCTTAATTTCATGTTACTTCCAAGGTAATAGGCTAGGAAGATTTTCACTGTTATTTTATTTACATATATTACCTGATTCTTGGGGAGCGAGGGTTGGGATTAGTATTAATCTTCTATTTCCTTCCCCTTTAATATGATTCTGCTAGAGAGGAATGAAGAAGAAACTGTCCCTTATGGTGGAGTTCCATGCCAAGAAGGTACTGGAACCCGAACTGGGACTTCCTTGGTCTCTTCATGTACAGGATTCTGATTTCCAACGCAAACTTCTTTTTCACTGCCTTCCTGGGTACACACAGATTTACAGTGACTCCACACCACAGAACTCTGTTCTGCTTCAGCATGTTGCTTGCTAGAAGGAGTGTCTCCAGCTGGAGAGCAGGAGTGCAGTTCAACTTCAGCCTGGAATTTAGCAATGTGAGAGAGGGGTTGAGGTGGTCTAGGCCATATTGGGCCAGAGTGGGCTAGATGAATATTTCAGAGTATGGTGTAGGTCAATTGATATTCTAATGTAGGTAACACCAGTAACTGATATTGCATGCAACTGAAATAGTAAAGTTATCCTGGTATGTCACTACTAGTTTCAAGGGTATTTAAGTAGTCAGGGCATTGATTTAATGACTTATCCTAAAAAAATGTTCAATCCAGTTTTGGGGAAAATTTGAAATGATCTGTGTAGACCGTGTGACAAGGAAGTCATATATCCTTCCACTCAGTTGTTTCTATTACTCTGTTGTTGTCTCATTGAAGATGGAACGTAGCATTGTGCAACTTCTATAGTTTTCTGTGTCTCTTTCAGTTATTCTTTTATAATATTGCCACTAGGAGTAGATATTTTCCTGGTTTTGGAAATGAAAGAAAATGAAGGTCCCTCTGAATTGATATTGACTGTCATGGTATTGAATTTTTTTTACATAAAATTATCAGACTATGATATCTCATCTGAAATCAGGATAAAGTGATGTAATTATCAGAATGAAATTAATTCTGCACTGGAGGAATAGAAAAATACATCTGTTCTTACTAATTGTGTGTGTAGAATGTAGGTCTACACATCAGAAGTTTCAGAATTTCTGTTTTAAATTTGACTCAATAACCCTATTTCTGACCTTATTCAAGAAGCTCAGTTGCCTGTGCCTTAGTTTCCTCATGGATATTAACACACTTGGATTTTGTAAGGCTGTTGCACATTAATTAACATTGGCAAGTGCTTTGAGGTCCCTGGCTGAAAGGCATGGGCATCTAAAATGCCATCACAATGGCAGTTTTCAGCAAACTATTTGATGTTTCCTAAACAGAAAGCAATGATGTGGTTGGGTTGCATGAAAAAATACCTTTAATATTAAACATTACTCATCTGTCTTCGTGCCTTCTCTATTTCCACAGACCAGTAGTAAAGTCTTTGAAGGAGACTGGCCTGGTAGAGCCAGAACTATTTGAAGAGGTCACTATCTACTTCAGTGACATTGTTGGCTTCACTACACTCTGCAAATACAGCACCCCTATGGAGGTGGTAGATATGCTGAATGATATCTACAAGAACTTCGACCACATTCTTGACCACCATGATGTTTACAAGGTGATTAGCTCTGCACTTTTGCTCAGTTAACAATCAGGGGACACACAAATAAAATTGGATGACGTGGTGGATTTTAGAATCTGCCTTCTAAGCGAAGACAAAAGAGGGAAAATCAGGTCAAGATTACTTCATTTCAATATGCTTTCAATGTGCCTGCTTATACCAAAATTTATTGACTGGGTGGTCACAGATTCATTAACTGGAATGCTGGGTACTGTTATAAACACTTACATACCAAAAAGCTGTCAGCTGCCTTAAACTAATCAATCCTGCTCCAGGGAAGAAATGTTTAATCAGGAACAAGAGGATAAGAGAAAACCTTTCTGCTTTTAACTAAATATGTATTTTATTATGTTTTCAGGTAATGAGTTCTAATTTTGTTTCCACAGGTGGAGACCATTGGTGATGCTTACATGGTAGTGAGTGGTTTACCAAAGAGGAATGGCAACCGGCATGCGGTAGACATCTCTATGATGGCTCTGGACATCCTCAGCTTCATGGGATCTTTTGAGCTGAGACATCTGCCGGGTCTGCCTGTTTGGATTCGCATTGGAATTCACTCTGGTACATGCTAATGCTAGATTGCAATGACAATGTTGTTGCCTTGGTTTTGAACAGAATAGATATCCATAGAAGATTTGGTAGTGCATCATACATAACTGCTGTCCTCATGAAGAAAACAATATACCTGGAGGAAGAAAATAGAAGTAAATAAGCCACTGGTTTGCTCCCTTCTAGTGAAATAGTCCATACCCATGTAGCATCAGTCAGTAGCTAGGAAGAAGACTTGCCATTTTGCTGTCATGGTTAAGCCAGATATATCAAATAAGCCTTCACAGATTGCTCCTCCCTTACTAAAGTAAGATCAGCCATGGCCAGATATGTTTGTCTAGCAAAAAAAATAAAACAAACCAGCCTATATTTTATGTTTTTGGAGGCAAAAATTCTGTCAAGTCTATGTGAGAATTAATGGTTTAATTTATCTATAAAAATACATTCTATCAAAAGGGAACTGCAGATAGCTCAGCAATCCCAAGTAGTTTGGGAAATTTTATTTCCACTTGTTTCAACAACTGTCTGAAGACCAGCTGCCAATGGAGGAGTGTATCAGCACTGAGAAACCACTTGAGGCACCACTGTGCACCTCTCCATAATGAAGCCTATTCTTTTTACTTTTGCTTGGAAAACTGACACTTAGTAACTACTTTTTTTCTGCACATAGTGTTTAAATACAAATAACACAGTGCAGCTGTGACCTTTTTATACTCTTACTGGATTATGCAAGGCTAACAGAGCTAGGCTCGGTTTGGAATGGAAGAGGAGACCACTAGATACTTCAGGAAATGAGGTACAAAGTTTTGCCATTGGTGAGGAACACAAAACTTCAGCAGGCACTACAGGGCTCTACAACAGTGAGACACCTTGTATCCTAACAGATAGTATCTTGATGCACCTTTTTTCATTCTCTGCATCCCATTTCTAGGTCCATGTGCAGCTGGTGTGGTTGGAATAAAAATGCCTCGTTACTGTTTGTTTGGAGATACTGTGAACACAGCTTCACGGATGGAATCCACAGGCTTGCGTAAGGATTTATTTTTGTCTACCATTGTAACAGGATAAAAGGCTATTGGTTAGTTTGTGACTAAAGTGTCTTTTTTTCAACTGAGAACAATTTATTGTATCAGCTTGAAGAAGTTTTAAAGATGAAGAAACCCTATACGTTTTGATTACCAGTTCCACTGTCCTGCTGGGCAGTGAAGAATTGTTCCTTGTTCATGCTTCAGTGCTGGTAACATGGAATACATAGGCTGGAGTGCTGGCTGAGTTTCTCTAGAATATATGATACTTATGTTCTGGAATTTAATTTTACTCTATGAGTTGTAGATTTTAGTTTGACCTAGAATCATCTTACAGCATAACTGCATAAATATGCTGACTGTGTATTTTAAGTTGAAGCAATTATATTTTCAACATCACCATTAGGGAACTGTGCCAAGAGCCAGTTTGTTTTCCTTCTGCCCAGTGTCTTCACATGGCTGTTCTTTATATAGATCACACCCAATTGGTTTTTTTCCTTTTTGGCATGTAAATACTACAGATACCACCGTTACCTGTATTTCAGATCAATGGCTGTACAAGCTATTCTTCCCTAGATACAGTGCTACATAGTGGAGTCAGATTTTTTGTACAGTGGTGTAATTGATCGTCATTTAATTTGACTCTCAGATTTTATGTTGAGAATAATTGGAGGACCTTCTGCTGTAGCACTAATTTTCACATATGTGAATACGTGGAATATTTCCAGGTTGAAATTTCATTGTCTCTTTTAGCATTAAGGATTCATGTAAATGGTTCCACTATTAACATCCTGAAAAGAACTGATTGCCAATTCCAGTATGAAGAGAGAGGAGAAACATACTTGAAGGTAACCTTTACCATGTGCATGCATGAATACAGAGAAGAGGGATGGTATAAAAGTACTATATACATGAGGGTACCATGCAACTTGATTAACTGCTGGGAAATAAGGGTTACACATCAACTAGTATCACGGTATTTGGTGGCTGAATACACCTCTATAAAGACAATGCCAGCAATGAAGAACTCCCTAAGTGAAAAAGTAAGACAGCATAAAGATATGGAGAATAAATGAAACATACCATTTGTAGTAGAAAATTGTGGAGTGAATTAATCTGAATGAAGGGAAGCTGAATCTATTGTTAATTTGTTCATGCTCTGATACCTGACTGTCTACCAATCCATTTATTTTAGTCCATCACACTTGATGGATGGCTGTATTTGGAAGCTGGTGGCAGGGAGAACAGCTAACTTCACCTCTCCCATGTCTTATTTCAGGTCATGGAATTAGGGAGTGGGTGTGCAGCTGCATCTCCCCCATGATTATTCTTCTTATATCTGAATCCTTTGCTGGGAGCATTAGTTATTGAAAACAAGCAAAGCCAAACACAGCAATGTGCAATACAGTATTGTTTACATAAACTAACTACATCTTTTCTTTGTCGTATATACTTAGGGCAGAGGAACAGAGATTACCTACTGGTTGACTGGTACTGAAGACAAGAAATACAATCTCCCAACACCTCCTTCTGTGTAAGATGGTCTTTGTATATGAAATGGGAAGAGAATTTCCCTGTCTTTGTGCTTTAGCTTTCACTGTTCCTCCCTGGCAGTTATTGTGTTGTTTTTAATGCCACTTAACTTGCCTTCAGTAGTTAGAGGCTGAAGAGTGTATGTGCATATAAACGTGTAAATATTCGTGACATGGGACTATCTGTGTTCTAAAGGGTATTTTTATATATGTGTTTAATAGATTCATTTCCTTGGGAGGGAAATAAGACTTACAGGACAAGCTGCTGAAGTGGTAAATTCAAGAGATGAACAGAAAAAGGAAAAACATTAATTTTCCCAATGTTTAGTCCTAATGGCACCTGTGTGTGACAGTACAGTGAGAGGACAACTGCAACTGCATATACAGCTATTTGTAATACTATGTTATGCTTCTGAGCACCTGTGTGGGGAATTTGTAGGAGGAATTAAACTATTTGCAGGATTTTGAGTGGTGTTCTGCTAGTTACTGTAGTACTGCACAGGCATAAATTCTTTAAAAATTGAACAATGTAAGAGATAAGTTATCAGGAAAAAAATATAAGGTTGGCGTCCTGGAACTGAGCTGTCACTTTGTATTAGTAATGAATAAAATATAGTAATCACAGAAGTGTTGTTTCTGAGAACCTATACAAAATTGAAGACAGGGTAACTGCTTGTGTTTATTTTATGTGAATTTTGCATATAAGTACTGCACTACTTCTTGTAAAGCCACTAAATGTGGAAATTCCTCACTTTTTGCTCTAAACTTCTGTGTACAGTCACTCTTTACAAAGTGGGAATTTCATAGAATCATAGAATAGTTTGGGTTGGAAGGGACCTCCAAGATCACCTAGTTCCAACCCCCCTGCAATGGGCAGGGACACCTTCCACTAGACCAGGCCTCTCAAAAGACCCCCTGGTTTTGAACACTGCCAGGGAGAGGAGAGTCACAACTTCTCTGGGCAACCTGTTCCAGTGTCTCACCACCCTCACTGTAAAGAATTTCTTCCTACTATCTCATCTAAACCTAGCTTCTTTCACACTTTCTGGCTTGTTCCTGAAGTGTCCTTACTGACTGAGCTCCAAAAAATATCTTGTGGAAGTATTCTTAGAGGACTTAAATTATTATAATTATTATTTAATTGCTTACCTGCCTTCAGAGCTAAATGCAGCATTGTTTTATTGACACACTCTCAAACTGACAGAGAAAAAATCCAGGGGAAAAGATACACTTGATGGCACACTGATTACACAGGCAGGATTTCTGGAATGGGACTTACATGGCAGCAGAGATTCAACTGGGTCTGCAATTCCCCCCAAATTCCATTCTATGAATGATCAAGGAAAGCTCTACAAATGACTGCGGTGGTTTGCTGCCATCTGCTCTGAAGTCACAGTGTTTCAGTACAACTTGAAACAATTGTATTGCAAATTTTAGTTTGCTGGATATATAGAGATCCCTTATGGAGAAAGGCATAAGTAAATGTTATAACTTCTACTGCAAAGGTTTTGAAACTTACACAATGTATCCATTGCACAAATAAAATTTCCTGCCCATTTGTTCCTATCTACATAGGAGAAAAAAGGAAGCTAGCAGAAAGACAACGGTTTTCTTAGGAAATTTGCAAAAAAACCAAACAATAAAACTTTAAATCTACTACAGAATGTCATGAACTTCATGGGAGGTTTTGTTTGTTTGGTTATTTTTTTAATGGAAGTAAAAAGTTTGTCTCTGGGCTGTGTAGGAAATACTGTTAAGTCTACTTGTATGGTACATTTCTTCTTTAAATTTAATATGATCTGTTGAGACTATATCAAATTAGAAATTCTTTTGCAATTCTGTGGTCAGTGATGTTTTTGTTTTCACTTCCTCATACAGGCTGTGACTAATAAAATACCCCTTAAAATTGTCATATGTGGAGTACTCTATTGAAAGCCAGAAACACCGCAGAAATTCATGAAAAGGTGGCAACTCTATTACTGAAGGCCACATGAAGTTGAACAGTGGAAGTGCTGGTGCCAGTAATGTTGTTGAGAACTAGAATTTGTGTTGACTGGGAGTGAAACTAACTCATGTCTTCCTTTTTATGCAAATGATTTTTATTTTTTTTTCAAAAAGATCAATAATGACACAGCTACAGACCTCCTGTGCAGAGACACAGATCCATAATATCTGGAGAAATCTCATGGAAATCTTGAATTCTGTTTCCAAATCCAGAACCTGAATTTGGTTCTGCCCACATTTTATCAGTAGTGTAAGATAAATGTGGGATAGAAATGTTTAAAAAACACTGAGGTTCGCTAAAAATGTGTGAACCACTGAGGGTTTTTTGTGCATTCTGTTGCTTGCAGGGAGAACCAGCAGCGGCTGCAAGATGACTTAGCAGAGATGATAATCAATATTCTTCAGAAAAGGGAAAATGAAGGATCCAAGATGCAGAAGCTTTCACGAGTAGCCAGCTACCGATCAGGTACTCTGGAATACCTGCAACTGGTCAGCACAGAGAATTCTGCCACATATCTTTAAAACTGGATGTCTAGTATGACTCATAAAGCTGCAGCAGCTCCCTGGAGTCTGAAGTCTGAAGTCTTATAGTCTCAGCTAGAGGACAAAGAAAATACTTTTCCAAGCATCCTTTCTACCACAACCTACTATCGGTAAATCAAACCTCTCTTTACTGTAATGTGGAAATTGTCAGATGACTTCAGTAGGACACATGCAGCCTGATTTGAGGTAAATGAAAATATCTGCACTTGAGACTGGAAAACAGTTGGGGTTTTAGTTTTTTATTAGTTAGTTTTTTAAAATGTGATAGCCTATTCGATAATCCACTTCTGAAAATATTCACATCAAGGCCTTCATTGTCATGATTTTTAAATACTGTATTTAATTTGTGATTTTTACTTGAAAGACTTGCTGCAATATATTTGAAAATAACATTAAACATGTGATATGTAAATCTGGATATGTTGCCATTTTGCTGCTTCTTTGTTTTCCCATGTCTCAAATGTTTTGTCTAGTTGACTTTGTTCAAGAGACAACACTTCTGTTCTTTACCTTGGGAGATTACTGCAGAAGTTGTATAATTTCTAAGGCTTATCTAAAACTCTTGAGGCTGTAAAATGAAACTGGAAATCTTACAGACACTTTCATATCTTTTCTCCACTTCTGCTTCTGCCCCCTGAACCAGAAGTGCAACAGAAATGAAGGAAACAAACTTATCTGAATTTCTTAAACCTCAGAAACTTTCAATTCATCTTTTGGATAAAATTTCACAACCAGGCAGAAGTGATGTTTTACTCAGATGACTCGCTCATTAACCAGGGGATTTATGTTAATAAAGAGCTTTGAAAAGCAACTAAAGCACAAGGGGTGCATGTAGAAGAAAATCAGCATTCACATGGAGAAATGACAACTAGTGAGTGAAACATTTGCAAAGGCCTTTTGTGCATTGGTGGCTTTCAAAGAGGAGCTACTTTCACTGTTGTCAAATATCAGTCAGTATTCAAACCATAAAACTTGGTGCAAAATCATTCTTTTATGGTTTTGAACAGCATTTTTGTTCAAGTAAACAACTTAAAAAATTTAAAAAAGAGCAAGCCAGCTGCCTGTGTTCTTTGTTTTTCAACCTAAACTGGCTTTGTAAGAGCACATGCCTCCAAGAAAGAAAAACCTAGGTGTTAACAGACAGATCTGAAGTGCAAAGATTCATGGAAAAATTAAATCAGGAGGTACTGTAGGGCTTATACTCTTGCCTAGTGAATGCAAACTCCTACATCCAGGAACACGATACAGACAGAAATAGCAGATAGCATGTAACCAATAGCCACAGCTTTCAGATTATATGTAACCGATCTTAAATTTGGACTGGCACTAAGAGGATACCATTACTTCTTCAGTCTGCATCCTCATGGGATAAGGATAGAAAAAAATGTCTGGTATTCTAAAACTCGTGTGTATTATAGAGACTACCAATACAGTAAAAAAGTATAAAGTCTACTATTTCCTGCCCTGTGGTGCCAATCAACAAGCTTTGTGTCTGTGTCTGCATTCTTGGGTGTGACTGCTGTGTTTCTTGGCACCACTGGACTATTCTGGTTGCTGTGTCTGATATGCTCAAAAAGTGTAGCTGTAATGGTCACCAGCGCTGGATTCGTCAAGCCTGAAGAAGCCTCCCACTACTGTCTTAAGCAGAGCTGCTCTGATCTTTTTGAAGTGTTGTAAGTGTACGTTTAAAGAGGAGTTTTATGAGTTCCACCCTTGACACCTCTGAGATACAAATTAGAGAAAATAGCTGCTGACACTGATTGAGACAAATAATTCAAAGCAATTTCAGAAGCCCTTCTCTTTCCTGCAGTATTCAGATCATAAATTTAGTATGATTCTTTGAAGATAAATAGTTACCTTAGCAGTGATTTGATGGACCTACCTTCTGATAGGGTTGTTTTCCACATGGTTTTGTCCCTGCACATATCTGTCACCCATACATCACAACAAAATCAATTGTTATTACCCTTTAAAAACTTGCTCCTGGTTTCTGTTTTGAGTCTGCCTTAGATTCAATGTGCAACCATTACATCTTGTTATCAAATACTAGATCAAAGAGCCCTGTACCATCAGAAATCTGTCACTGAAGGTCAGGTCACTCACCTCTGCTGTTATTTTTAAGAAGTGAAATGTTATATTAAAAACTTGTATTCTCCAGGTGGAAAAGATTTTGGTGGCACCATCACCATTCATTTGATCTTGACTCACTTGAAAAAAAAAATTGGTTAATCCCAGGGCTAAGAGCATGCAGAAGTGAATCTTTGCAAATACACATCGATAACTTCATGGCTTTGATCATATTTGGACTCCTCTCTTGTCTCCATCTATTTTTTGCCATGCAGCCACACTCCTCTCCACTTCCAGCATTGTGTATTTCTGCTCTCGATCCTAAATGGCATGGGCCTCCAATTCCTGACTGTGCCTATCATTTGTACACAGAGAATCTTGTTTTAGATACTCTTTCCCCCCACCATGGTAATCCTATACGGAAAATTCTATGGAAAATATGATTTTGTATTTCACTTCACCATCTCAGTCAAACTGAGAGCAGTATGTGACAGAGGTGAATTTCTTGTTTGGAAAATATTCCTCCAAAGCAAACACAGATTTTTCACTGGAAAATAAAAAAAGTAATAGAACTGTGTTTTATCCTTTTCTCTTAATGAAAAGTAACACAGAACAAAACAGTGATGAGTATGGAAGGATGCCTGCACCCAGCAGTAGTGTTACAGTGCTCTTTCCCTAGGCTTGAGGCCAAGTATTGCTATTTGACCTAAACTGTTTGGCATGTGACCTTGTTATATGAGGCAATTACAGGCACCGCTATCAAATATGAGCTATCTTAAACAATTATTAAAACACAAAGTTTGAATAACAGCTATTTTAGGACATTGGGTAAATAAGCACTAGGGGAGAAGAAAATGTAGCATCTGAAAATGACCTGAATCACTGGGGCATGTGAAGACCCCATGCAAGACTGTCCCTATGTTAACCCTAAGAACCATGCCTCAGCTTTTCTGCTGCAACATGTGCAGCGGTTGTTTTCAACCAGGCCAAAAGCTACTCTTCCTCTGATGTAAAACACATAGTTTAATAAGACACAAACTAACTCCTGTTGCTTTATGAGGACTTTTCCTGATAAATCTTTGCCCCTTTTTGATTAATCACCCTTGGCAAGGGCGATTAACACCCAGCAGGCACCAGCTTGACTTAACCCGTTCCCTGGCACATCCTGCCGTCACCACCAGCATGCTGGCCTGCGAGGCGGCTGGGCACAGGGGGTTGTGTGTAAGGCGAACTGGTGAGGGAGTCGTCGATCCTCAGCCTAAAAGCCGCCTCGTGGCTTCTGCCGCGATACTTTGGGCGGGAACCGCAGTGTGAAAAGTAGCCGCCGCTGCCGGCCTTCCTCGCAGCACACCTCGAACTCGGAGGTGTACGCGACTGCCAGTCCAACTGCTCTGGTCCCCAGCACGGGCCGCCGGGGCGGGGACCGGAGGAGGCGGGGGCAGCGACGAGACCTGCCCTGAACGAGTGAACTTCTTAAAGTCCAGCCGCCTCCCAGTGCCTAGTGGAGGTGTGGGGGGCTAGCGCTATGGTTCGTATCTGCAGCAGTGTATGCTGCTGCTGGGGGCTTGTCTTCCTGTGGGCCGCGGCGGGGGTCCGAGCAGGTGAGGCGAGCGGGGGAGTGGAAGGCCGGCCCTGAGAGGACGGCAGGGACCCTTCGTCCTGGAGCCCTCTCGCCGAGGCGGGCTGGAAGGGAGTGAGACAGCAGGGCTGCCTCCAGTCCCGGCGGTGCCAGGCAACCCGGAGGGGCTGTCCCGCCGGTAGAGCCTGTCCCGGGGTTTAGCTGCGGCTCCCGAGGAGGCAGCGCGGCTCGCCTGGGTCCGTCCCGGGGGACCAGGCGGGCTCCGCGCTTCGCCTCAGGCAGCTGTTCCTCGCTGCGCCTCCTCCCTGGCAGGCTCTGGGAAGAAAGGCCCCCTCATGCCGCTTTCGGAGCGGGTGCGAGGCGGCGAGGAGCCTTGTCTCCTGCCAATGGTGGGGCGGTTAAGCCGCTGAAGCCCGCGGGGGCACCCTGTAGGCCGGCGAGGGCTCGGCTGCCTCATGGGTGTGCTCTGGAGGGCACCTCATGGCCGCCTGGCTGGGGTGAGCTCAGCCTTGGGGCCTTTTCACTGTTAAGTGCTGGCTCTTGATGCATGTATGCTTTCGAAGTGTCTTTCCCGTTCCCGGAATGGGCGAGGGGAAGCAAAGTAAGAGTTTTAACAGGTTGGAAGCTGCCTTGTGTACCGAGTAGTGCTGGGTTTTAATGGAATATGCACGCACGGATATACTTTAGGATGGCTACTTCGGTGCTATGGCATATAGCATGCTCCAACTTGCATCTTAACAGAGTTTTAGTGGTAGCTTATGGGTATAGGTCATTGTCTGTGCTTGAGGATGTTTTATGAGTAGATTAACTTTATGTTGCCTTTAGATTAAGTACCTTGCCAGTATCTGGTTACCTTTTAAAAATTGAAGTTGTTTGCCATGGTACAAGCACAACTTCATGCTAACTTTGTGCTCAAAGTTGTTTTTCATCATATATTTGCATAACATAATACTTTTCCAGTCAAAGTTGTAAGGCTTCTGTTAGGGTAGTTCAATAACTGAAACTTTTGTAATGCTTTTCAGCTTCATCTTGTTGACAGCTGTAGCTTCTTTGTCTCCCAATTTCAGAGCTTTATTCTTGTTGCAACTTCAGAGTTAGATTTAGATGCCAGCAGAATTTGACAAATGTCATAATGGCACATTTTAGCTGTGGACACATGTTGTGGTATCTAACTATGTGCTGGAGAAGGCATGCCAGTGAGGTATGAGCATAGCATCATTATTATTATTGTCATTTCATTTCAAAGTATGAAGTGGGTTTACCAGCAGCTGAAAGGGTGGGGAAATAAGTCACTAAAGGAGAGAATTTAAGAGATGCTGAACAAATGAGTATGTGAAAGTGAAGCAGCCTGTGGAAGATCAATAAAGGTTAGTGGCAACCCCAATTAGGAGCAGAACGCCTGTTAGAGAATTCTCAGTACCATTTTAAACTGATGGCAATAGTAGGGCTGTTGGGGAGCAGATCTCAGCAGGACAGTATCTCCTTCCACTGCTTCTTTCAGGGATTTCTTAAAATCTTAAGGGCTGGATGCAGTGCTCACCTTCCAGGAAATGCCTAGTTAATTTATTGATTGCCACAAAACAAGGAGAAATTAAGGTAACAGTTGTTTTAGTGTGTTGAAAATCGCAGAATTCTAGGAGTTGGAAGGGACCCCAAAAGACCATCTAGTCCAACCCCCCTGCTAGAGCAGGATTCCCTATACCAGGTGGTCATACAGAAACGTGTCCAGACGGTTTTTGACTATCTCCAGAGTTATGAGCATATGATTTTGCAGACAGCCCTACCTGATTTTTTTCACACCTCCTTTTCAAACTACCTAAATTGTCAAAACTTTGGTACTACAATAGCAGGACTGGAAGGAAGGGTCAACTGCAAATTGTGCAGAGAGAGTGAAAGGAAGTTTAGGGTATTGTTTCAGCTGATGCCCGAGTGATTCCTCACCTCTTAACAGACATACTGGTAGATAAGTACTTAGTAGCAAATAGAAATGCCTTTAGGCTATTTAATGGACTAAACTTGGCCTTCAGCATTGTGAATTGTCTAGGTTCCTTTTTTTTTTTTTTAATTGCTTCATTGTCTTTAGCATTTTGAATGCCTTGAAGATTCTTTGTTGTATTATTTGGAGACTTTCTAGAGAATATTCTCTTGTAAAAAAGGCTTAAATTTAGGGACTTGGACATGAGTAAAACTACTTGTGAAATTATTGTTTTTATTTCCTCTGTGGATGACCTGTACATGGTGAAAACTCATGTCGGTGAGTGTTCTGCATCAGTTAAGTTTTACTAGTAAGTATCCTTATGAACATGAAAGCCATACAAGACTCAGACTGTTAATTTATAGTTCACATTTGAATATTGCCTCTCTCATGTAAGCACAAATCAGAGGATTAGGCTTCAAATAATGACAGGCCTGTTAGAGGTAAATTGAAAAATTACTTAGACCTAAAATGTATGAGGAAATAGGGTGAATTAAGGCCAGTAGAAATGAAAATGCAAATAGCTTATATTCAAGCAGAACAAGAAAGCATTTACTTCTTTAATTGAAAATTACTGAGTTTTGTGTTAAGTTCTTGTGTGGTTTAAGCTAATCTCTAAAGAAGTTCAGAGGTACTTAACATCCATTCTGTAATGGATGCCAACAGTAACTGTACTTTGAAATATCAGTTGTACTTTAGAGGTATACAGCCTTTTCTAAACAGTTAAAAGGATGGTTCTAAATTTTTTTAATAAGAAAATAGGACAAGCTCTACGAAATTACAAAATTGAACAGAAAAATCATATGCTCCTTAGTGTGATGGACCTGAAACATTTAAATGCTACACAGTGCTAGTATAATTTTTACTACTGAATATTAGCTGTAGGAGAGGGTGTGCTGAAAGCAGGAGATGTTCCAAAACTTCAAAGAACAGGTTTGGCATTTCAGCCTGAAAACCAAGGGGGACTAACACCACATTCTAGCCATGACTGAAATGTTTTCATTTTTCCATTATTTAGGATGTAATCTTGGCAAAAAGCAGATACTTCTCAATTGTTGAAGAAATTTCAGTGCTCTCCCAACTATACTCCCTATTTCTGGATCTTTATTTGGCAGAAGCATTGATATATCTTTGAAAACAGGCAATTGGAGGAAAGTTTCCTCCCAGTCCCTACTGACTGCAGAAAAGAGAAGAAACACTTGATTATTTCCAGACTTGTTTTGTCATTGCAATTCTCCTCTTCTGTCCGCCATTATACAGTGCACTAGTGGTTGTGGTGGATGCAGGTGCTATGCATTTCTCCTGGCTGTCTGGCTGTATAGAGGGAAATGGTGACTCCACTGACCTACCTTATCTCCAGGGATTTTTTTGAGTTACTCATTGCAGTAAATAGTGTGTGCTTTGGCTTGTTATTTAAGTTATTGGAATAGCCACAGATTGTCACAGTATTTTCTGTTCTTCAGACTCTTAATAGGCTGAAATACTTGTCAGCATTCTCAGCTACACACTGGGAACTCTAACTTTGATAATAAAAGGATGATTTGTAGATTCGTGGAGATGCTGCATTTGAGTCAGAAGTTGCCAATACAAATGCTGGTGTAAGAGACACTAGGGCTGCTGCCTCACTCTGAAAATAAAGATAAAAATTCCAGTTATTGAAGAGGAAAGTTCCTGTTGTTGACACTATAGATTAGGGCAATTAGATTTGCAGAGACTGACATAAAAATGAATAAGATGAAATGGGACGGTGAGTGAATGAGTGTGTGTGGGGCTGGAAATCAGTCATGGAAAATGGTCATTTCTAGCATCATTGTTAAGCTGCATCTGACAGCTACCTTGATGCTGTTCATACAGAGGCCTCTTTAGGTGTGTTGCAAATTATCCTGTAATTTTTAATGTTTCCCCTTTGCTCCCATCCTCTTCTAGTCCTGGTTTTCTTCAGTTTAAATTTGTCATGTAATGAGGTTGGGGCAGGGCAAACTGCAAGGGTAATTTTAAAGTTTGTTTTGACTTTTGAAAATAGCTCTGCATGTTCATGCTCTGACAGAGCATAAAACAAAGAAACACAGTCTGCTGTGTTAGAATACCTGTGTCAGATCAGGCTGTCTGGCACTGACATCAGCTTTCTTTTCTGAAAGAAAGTAATGGCTATTTTGCTTTAGGCAGAAGTAAGTTTCTTTGACATGTCTACTTAGTCTGTGGGCACTAGTAACAATGCCCAGCTGCCCTGGTTCCTCTTGACTACTTGCCACTTCTCCACAGCCTACTGAAGAGATGAGATGATCATCTCTTCCCTCACTTCCTTGGCCCTTTTACTCATTCCTCAACTATCTTCCCGTACTGTTGTCCATCTCTCCTCTGTCCTGCAGTGGGCTATGTGGTTGGAATGAGCCTTCTTTACTGCTGAACAGCGTAGTTGTGTTCTGCACCAACGCCTTGCATCACTTCTTCATAGGACCTGCCTTTCTCTGACCTCTTTGTTTATATGAACTTCAGCTGTGTAACATAGCCTTTGGCTCTCTTCAGTGGTGACCATTATCAGCCTGCTTTTTTATAGATTTTCGGTCTGAGTGATTCCCATGTTTACCCTTAAGCTAAAGTAGCAATTACCCCATGTATTACTAGAAGATAGTTAAGAGGACAACACAAAAGTAGGATTATAGCTGCTTAAAGAGTTATCCAAAGTTTGTCATGGGTCTGTCCTTTAAATAGCCTCAGTACCTGGCAGAAGAAAAACATGTTTTTAAACACTCTGTTCCAAGTCCCTGAAATGACTTCATCTCTAAATAGAGATTCAAGTAAAAACTTGTATTCATAGAATGGGACACACACACATCATGACACTCCCGTTCCTTCCCTGCTGAAACTCTGTTCTTGCTAATGGTTTTCCTGTTCTCACGAGAAGTGTCTCCAGTACATCATGAGGGCTGCCATAGTGTGTAGTGGTACGAAGTGTAGCTGGATGCCAGTAAACTAGTTAAATGGTGTATGCCAGCGGTCGATACTGTTCAGCATCTTCCTTAATGATCTCAGTAATGGTGCAGAGTTTACCCTTAGCAAGTTTGTCGATTGATACAGAACTGGGAGGAGTAGCTCATACATCAGAAGGTTGTACTGCCATTCAGAGAGACCTCGACAGACTAGAGAAATGGTCTGACGGGAACCTCATGCAGTCCAACAAAGGGAAATGCCAAGTCCTGCACCCAGGGAGGAATAACCTCATGTACCAATATATGCTGGGGGCCGACCATTTCAAAAGCAGCTTTGCTAAAAAGGGCATGGGGGTCCCGGTGGTGCTAAGCTAAACATGAGCCACCAATGTGCTACTGAAGCAGGTGTGGCAAAGAGTTGCAAAGGTCATACAAAGGGACTGGAGAATCTCTTACATGAGGAATGGATGAGGGAGCTGGGACTGCATCACCTGCAGAAGAGGAGGTGCAAGGGGGATCTCATCAATGTATAAAAAATACTTGAAGGGAGAGCATAAGGAAGACGGAACCAGGCTCTTTGTAGCAGAGCGCAGTGACAGGACCAGAAGCAGTGGGCACAAACTGTAACACAAGAGCTTCTCTTTGAACATCGGGAAATACTTAGTTTTACTATCAGGGTGAGCAAGCATTGGTACAGATTGCCCGGAGAGGTGGTAAGAATCTCCATCCTTGGAGATATTTAAAAGCTATTTGGACATAATCACTGCTAGAAGCAATCACTGTCTGTGAAAGCATGCTGTTAGTTTCAGAAAGTGCAGTTATGTAGATGAGCCTTAGCTGAAAAGTAGAATAATTGAACAGAATTACTTCTGTTCTAATGCAAACCAGGATATGTGGTTCTTGGTAAGAAACACTTCAGCTATTTGTGCTGGACTGCTAGAAGAGAACAGCTTTCCAGCTGTTGAACAGCACAGATTATCCAACAGTCTGATAAAATGGATGAAAATTAGCTGAAAGCTACTGAGTAACTGCTTTGTCAGCAAGTGATTAGTTGGAGAAGGAGTTTGGTTCTTGGAAAATGTTTTTGCTTTTTTTGTTGAAATACATTGTGGCTCTTCATAAAAATAGCTTCTTTATGTTATGCTTCAGAGTGCTGAACAAAGTGGATATGCTTAATTTGACATCAGACTAGCTGCTTAATCACGAACATTTTACTCACAGCTTTTTGAAATGCATTAGATATTGTGCTGACATTATACTGCTTTTTTTTTTTTTAATAATTCCATTATCATAGCATGCATACTAAGTATTCTGGGTGAGATCTAACTCTCTATTTTGCAGCTGTTATGGGCATGCTGCACAAAATGAATTGTTCTGAGGAGTAGTAACGAAGTTGTAATTTCTAGCTATAAACTGGCAGGACTAGTTGCCGTACACTGGGGAAGGGTCATGGAAATAAAAATGTGGCTGGTTTCTCAGTAGCTGTATGTCTTTTGGACCTTATCCCTTAAAACTACTCAAATAATTCTGGGAACTCTGACTTAGGATTTTAGAACTCTTTTCACTTGCAGTACTGTAGTAGTGATTTGATTGGTCATGAATAGATCTGATTTAATCAAGTTTTATCTTGCGGAAGGTTGAATTAGAATTGTAGGGTTTGGTTTTTTTAATGCAGTTTACTTTGTTCTTTGTTCTTCAGCTCTGCAGGATTAAAAACCAACTAATGACAAATGTTTCTTAAACAGCAGTTCAAGCAGAACTCTGATCAGTTTGGTGCCCTTCCTTCCCATTCATTTCACACTTGGGATCGATGCTATTCTGCCTGGGTGGTAGGGATTGTGTGTCTTGTAAAGGATTGCATACTCGTGGTGCTTTTATCTTTAAGCCTGTGATCCACTGAGTTCTAGTGCTCCTTTTCAGTAATGACATCTACAGGATTAGTTGCCCAGAAAGACAGTTTAGGAAACTTTCGTAGCCTTTTGAATCATTAGGTGGAAAACAAAGTCAAGCGTAATTTATAATCCTTTGCAGTTGCTAAGGCATGGTGCTTTGTAAAGCAACTTTCAATAAAGATTTGTATTGATTTTTCTCTGGGCCAGGTAAGAAAATACTTTTCTAAATTTTATGTTAAGGCTGAGCTGTGTTGGAGCTCTCTATTGAAAGAGCTGTAGGTAACTTCCAGAAGAGTAACTTGAGAATGTTTAGCTGTAAGCTTTTGTCTTAGTAAAACTCCAGTTAGTTCTCATGCCACTTTTCAGTATGTTAACATTATTGTTGCTCTCCACGGTAGAACTAAACCTAATGGAAAGCTATCAAATTAACTTTTTAAAAATGCCAAAATATTGTCTTGACATTTCAGTACCAGATAGGAAATACCTGCTCATGCTTGTTTGTTTCCCTTGCCTCCTTTCTTCTTCACCATAGAAATCCGCTATGCATCTGTGTTCTGGAATAGAGCTGAAAAAACGCTTCGGGTCAAGAACATACTGGACAGGAGTGGAGATGCCTATGGTTTCTACAACAATACCATACAGACGACAGGTTGGGGAGTTCTGGAGATCAGAGCAGGCTATGGCAGTCAGACCTTAAGCAATGAAGATATAATGTATGCAGCTGGCTTCTTGGAAGGCTATCTCACGGCTCCGTAAGTACCTCAGGAAGCAACTCAACTTATGACACTTCCAGTGGATTTCTGTATACTTGTGAGATTTTTGTTTTTTCCTTGCCATTAATTCCCATCCATTTAAACTAACCATACATTTTGTAGTTGTCTGCTGTTTTTTAATTAGTAGCAGGTGTGAAGTGTAGTGGCTTTATCGTGGGATTAAGGCATGCTGTCTCCTCATCCTGCAGGCTCTCCTGACACCTTGATGAGATAAATGAGTACTGTATCTATACTACTGATTAAGTAATCACAGAATAGTGTAAATATAAGGAAGTGCATAAGTCCTGTGTTGTAAATAAAAGGGTAGCAAAAAGAATAGTTATCTTCCAAGCCAATGGTTAGGTGACTGACCTACAACAGATGAGACAATTGAAAGCAGATCAGGCAGGGAAGGATGTTGCTAGGAGGGGCTGCAGGGCTTCCTTAAAGGACTTTTTCACCAAGCACTGTCAAGAAATTTCTGGGGAGCAGGTACTGAAATTTTGCAGCATGTGAAGTTTAGTCTCTCTTGGACAAATTAAAAAACTATGCTGGTATTACTGGTAGGCCTGAGTGCAGACTGGTGTGTGTCTAGAAGCGTCAGTGCACTCCTGAAAACCCTTTGAAGAGAAGATGAGGGTCTGAATCTCTCCCACAATGCAGATCTGTGAAAACTGAATTTTGTGCTTGTTGCTAATCTAGGGCAATTTATTTTTTTTTAAAAGAAAAAAAAAACCCCAAACACCCAAAACAAGCCTCCCTCCCCAAACACAATCAATCAGCAAGAAAAAAAACAACTCCCCAAACCAAACCCTGCTCTTTCCTTTACGAAGTCCGAAGACAGAATGGCACTATGACATACTAATTGTTAGGTTATAGCTGAGGACATGAGATGTTGCTTGTTGTGGCCCCATCTTCTCCTCTATCAACTTAGTCATAAGAAAAGAAAAATACCCAAATTCTGATGCATGTCTGGGGATATATTTGGGAGGTGCCTGTGATGGATACAGTGACATCAATTTGGCTTCACCAGCTTTCCTTCCAGAACACTAAAATGAATACCCATGGGCATCACTGAACAGGCAGGGGAAGTTTATTTGTCAAACAGTTGTCAGGTATGGTTGCTGGACAAGGTGATATTAATTTAATTAGCAAGACATTTTAAGATTTGTTAAGATTTATGGATGGTTCTCTGAATATATGTTAATGTGACTCTAGGTAGGCTTTCCTGGAGAGGCAGCTAGGTTTCTGGAGAGTGTAGTGGAAATGCAATAATGTAACATTTGTCAATAACAAAACGTTTCTGAGGGAAAGAGTAAAGGAATCCTAAAGTTCTGAGTGCACAGCCTGTACTGTGGGCAGGAAAGGAAATGAAGTACATGGAAGATCTGAATATATGTTGTTGAATTATTTGATATGAGACATTACTGCTTTATGTGATGTTCAGTCAGTTTATGTAAACTATGTATGGTTCTGAATATTGTTAAAATTAGGTATTACTTAACAGATACTTTTTTCCCACTAAAGCTTTACCTAAATGTACTAAGTGGTTAACCTTACGCTTTGTAATACTACATAGAGAGCACAATCCATGCTAAGCCCAGTTAGATGACAAGTAATGTTCTAGCAACCTACACCTTGTTCCCCTTCTTGCCTTTACAGCAGATTTGTAACTCTTCTTGGCTGTCTTTGAAACAAAGTTAAGTGTATGTTCATTCATTTAAATATGGTTTGAATGTGAAACAGTGTCTGCAGGAACTTTATCTGATGTCTTAGTCTGTGCTTGGGTTAAGGGGAGGGAGTTTTTCTCCATTGTTTTTTTCCATGGGTTTTAACTGAAGATTCACAGAAGTGAAGATACGGACAAGTTACTCTGTTCAAGGCTTTTGCCTTTTCTAGTTCAGGTACTTACTGAGGCTAGTTCCTACTTTCACAGAGGAGTGGATATCGCAGGAATAATAATGAACAGGGATCTTAAGGTCTGTGGAAGTGAAGTTGAGGATTTGTATCAATATGGAAGAGCAGGGTTTGAGGCTTTGGCTTTTAAGTGAAGTGGGAAACTCAGCTGTTTTTATGGAGTTTTAAGTGTGCAAGTGGGTTAAGGTGCAAAACCAGAAATAGCCAAAGCCTTTCTTTTCTCAGGAAACTTTTTGAGGAAATACACAGAGAAATCACCTGGCAGTGTAAAACATGCAAATACTTACCATCATTAAAATGACTATCAAATACTATACATACCATCTGAATTTGGGTTTTGGATATGTCTTTGTCCCATTGTACATCTGTACCTACAATGGAAGCATATTTTTTGCTGGTGTTTATGAATATAAGCTTTTTCTGTTGGGTCTTTTAAAGCTATTCCAGATAAAGAAGGCTTCCCTTTGAAGCAAAGAATGCCTATTGAAAAGGCTCCAGCTAAGGATCAGAGATGAATTAGTGATGTAGTCTCTGACCGTTGAGAAAACAGAGAACCTATTACTTCAGGTCTTAGCTGTATGAACTTGGTGGGGTTTTATTCAGAAAAGCATAGCTAATGAATTGTCTTACAGAGTACTTGCAGTTTCTGGAACCACAGGAGTAATGAGAACTCACTAGGTTTACAAAAGTTAAGATTGCGCTGGCACCTCCATTTCTTCTTCTTTGTCTCGCCTAGAGACCTCAGAATCTAAGTTAACATTCAGGCAATTGTTTGTTCTTTAGAACAGTTATACAAGTCTTCTGTAGTGAAACTGGGAAACAGATTTACAGGGTGGCAGTGATTAGAAGGGACTTATGGATCTAGTCCAAGCCCTCTGCTAAAGTAGGTTCTCCTAGATAAGGTTGCACAGGAACAGGCCCAGGTGGATTTTGAAAGTCTCCAGAGAAGGAAACTCCACAACTTCCCTGGGCTGCCTGGTCCAGTGGTCTGTCATCCTTCAAGGAAAGAAGTTTTTAGTTATGTTTGGATGGAACTTCCCATGTTCCAGTTTGTGCTCATTGCCCCATGCCTTTTTATGGGGCACCACTGAAAAGAGTTTGGCCCCATACTTTGACACCTGCCTTTTAGATATTTATAAGCATTGATAAGGTCTCCTCAGTCTTTTCTTCACCAGGCTAAAGAGGCCCAGGTCTCTCAGCCTTTTCTTGTCAGAGAGATGCTCCAGTCCCCTAATCATCTGTGTAGCCCTCCACCGGACTCCCTCCACTAGCTCTCTGTCTTTCTGGAACTGGGGAGCCCAGAACTGGGCACAGTACTCCAGATGTGGCCTCCCTAGGGTATAGTAGAGGGGAAAGAGAACCTTCCTTGAGCTGCTGGTCACCCTCTTCTTAATGTACCCCAGGATGCTGTTGGCCACCTTGACTACAAGAGCACACTGCTGGCTAATGGTGAACTTGTGTCCACCAGGACTCCCAAGTCCTTCTCTGCAGAGTTGCTTTCCAGCAGGTCAAACCCTAACCTGTACTGGTGCGTGGGGTTATTCCTCCTTAAGTGCAAGACCCTATACCTGCCCTTGTTAAAACTTCCTGAGCTCCTCTATTCTCCAGCCTGTCCACGTCTCACTGGATGGCAGCACTGCCTTCTGGTGTGTCAGCCACTCCTCTCAGTTTTGTATTGTCAGCAGACGTGCTAAGGGCATGCTCTGGCCCTTAATCCAGGTCATTGATGAAGATGTTGAACAAGACTGAAACCAGTACTGACCCCTGGGGAAAGCCACTACCTACGAGCCTCCAACCAGACTCTGTGTTGCTGATCACAAACCTCTGATCTCTTGTCATTCAGCCAGTTCTCAATCCACCTCGCTGTCCGCTCATCTAATCCACACTTCCTAACTTACCTATGAAGATGTTATGAGAGAGAGTGTCAAAAGCCTGTTGAAGTGGCGGTAGCCAGCATCCACTGCTCCACCCTCGTGTACCCAGCTAGTCACATCATCATAGAAGGCTATCAGACTGGTCAAGCATGATTTCCCCTTGGTGAATCTATGCTGACTACTTGTGATAATTTTCTTTTCCTTTACATGCTTCCAGATGACCTGCAGAATGAGCTGTTCTGTCACCTTTCTAGGGATGGAGGTGAGGTTGACTGGCCTGTAGTTTCCTGAGTCCTCCTTATTGCCCTTTTCTTGTGTACTTTTTTTGCTGTAATTTTTTTCCCATTAGACAGCTTGACCCATTCAGCCTGTCTTCAGGGAAGCTCTTTTGTGACTTTTATGAGAAGATGTCTCTGAACTCTCTCATACTGCTTTTGCAAACATCAGTGTCAGCTCAAGCTTCATTTTTAAGAGCCTGGTAACAACATGGAAGAGGGTAACAATGTATTTGGCTGTGGTGAAGGCTTTATTTGCATCAACAGCCACTTAGCTGCTGGAGTGAAGTTGCTTCTGTTACTTACCTCTTCAAGTACCACCTTGAGTGGCTCAGACACAGTGCCCCAATACAAATGCACTGGATACTTGTGGTAATTGAAGTGCCCTCTAGCACAGTGCTACCTGTAGATGAAGGAAATCCAGCTCTCCATCTGTCTTGCATCTGTTTGTGTCAATGACTCCATGACGTAGAAATCCTGCAAGGTGGCTCTTTGCAGAAGCCCTGAAGTCCAGGAAGAGCTCTGATGTGATGCATTATTGGGAAGGACGCATTGCAAGCCTGCTCCCAAGTTGAAGTACAGGTTCCTGCAGAAGCTGTCTGGTGAGCTGGAGCTCTAGCTTGACAGTGCCTGTAATTGGGAGATCTCCAGGAATTCTCGGTTAGGTCATGAAGGAGGGTTTCTAGACACAGCTAAGCCTCATGATGTAAGCAAGAGAGTGACAAAACAGCTCTCCTAAAAGTGTGTGCTTTGTCCTTTGTAGGAGTATAAGCAGAATGTAAGACAAACAGATTTAGTTAAAAAAAAAAAACAACAAAAAACAACAAAGCACCCTACAAAAACCAACCAAAACCCCCCCAAACCAACCCAAAACCAACACAAGAACAAAGGAAACAAACCAACCTCCTCTACTCCTTCCCCTCCCCCCAAAAAAACCCCAAACCCACAAGCCCCTACAAAAGCAAAAAGCAAAACCTCAAAACAAAAACAAAACCCAAAAAACTCCATGCTGGAACTGTCTTATCTCAGATCACTGGGGAAGAATTAATTTCAGCTCTAGCTATGTAGTTTTATGGTAGGAAAAGCAATAACTTAAGTTTGTCAGACCTGACTACCAGTTGGGTAGAAACAGGCCTTTTCTAGAGATTGGTTCCTCTTTCCAGTGTTGGCAGTTGATTCAGATAGTACTTCTCTATTGTGCAAACACATGGTTGGGGTAGAATAAATCTGATTCTAGTGTCTGCAGATGAGACACTTGTTTTTTATCACCAGTTTGTCATCTGTCTTCAAGGTCCAGTTCTATCACCAGCCAAAGATGTTTGCTCTAGTGTTCTTGAGCACTGATTCTTCCCCCATTACATACAGAAGTCTTAATGAGGCCTCACTTTACTTGAGGAATGGCAGAACACATCCAAATTCATGACATTAAGCACATACTGGTAATCAGTTTCAATTGGGGCTTGCCAGATGCCCAAGAGCAGTATTTAAATTTGAAGCAGCATTAATTGTAGTCTTTTCTGATATAACCTCAGTTGACCTGAGTCTGGTCATTTTCCTCTCTAATTTGAAGAAGCAGCTCTGCTTTGCTGTTTTTACACTTTGAATTCTTGTCCCAGCTTTGTAATTGACTTTCATTTGGCATTAGATACAGTTGCAAAGCCTTACTTTACTGTAATGATCCAGTTTACTTCAGAGAATAATACCCTTACAAAATATGTAAGCCATGCACACAGAAGTTTTGTTAAAGCAAAAACCAAAACCAAGCAGCCCTAAGCAGGGCAAGTAGGGGGAAAAATAACGGTGGACATTTAGAGAAGAAAAATCAATTCCAGGAGTTGTCCTCTGTTAGCTTGTACAAGAAGAAAGGTCATTAAAGGAGCTGTTTTCAGTCCTCTGATTCTGAGCTAATCTAGTCTCTACGTTGGTCATCGCAGCTTAAAGATACTACTTGTGTAAAATTTGCATTGTTGTGTAACCTTTGAGCACAAAATAGAGAGTAAGCTAATGGTTTGAACTTGGAAGCCTGATCATCTGTACTGGCCTTGCCAGTGATTAGAGTAGTATCCTGGCTGTTTTTTATCCTCCTCATCTGTTTCTCACCCCTAAGACCATCTGCCAGGTGGACTGTCTAATGCCATCTTCTCCTTTACCCTAGTGCCATGAGAGCTCTGAGTAGTATGGAGTATGTTATGCTAAAATTTCCTTCCTAAAATGACTTGGGATTCTTATTTCATGAATTCTCTTTGGTTACAGGGGTGAAGAATATTGATCTGTCTCTTCTACTTCTTGAAGAGAACAAGAAAAGCTGGTTAAGATTATGGTGTGTAGTCTTGTGTTACATGGGAGAGAGGAAACTCTAGAACTAAAATTGATGCCATAGTTTCAGTTTCATGATAGGTGTAATGGTGTGAATGCTGAATGCTTCCTTCTCTTACCCCAGCACCTGCCTCCCCAGATCCAATCCTCCTAACTTGTGTCTGTCCCGGCACTGCTCAGATGCCTTCAAGCATCAGTTCGTCTGCTAACAGAGTAGAGAGCTGCCTTCTTGCACCAGCTCTGTTGCTTATGTATCTATCTAACAACCTAATTCAAACTAAAAACTGCCAGAAAATGAATTCACATTTTTTTGCTGGGTTAGTGTTTTGTCTAACTGTATGCAGACAATAAGATTTGGTGGTCAGAATGGTACCAGAGCTGAGATAAGATAAGCAGCAGGGTCATGCAATCAAATACTTAAACAGCTGGGAATGGGGCAAGGGACAGGAGGAGAGGGGAGAAGGTCAGTGGATGATTTTTTAATCATAAGCAAACCATTTAATCATCACTGGGTGTTTTTCCCTGAAGGAAAATGGGAAGAACTCCTGTCTGCCTCCCTCTCAGAAGAAGTTGCACTCATGAGTTTTTATACAGGGAATTTTGTCCTGCTGGCAGGTGTTTTCCTTGAGGCAGGTATCTGTTTCTTGGTTGTTTTCCTTCTCTCAGCACTTGGTAGGAGCTAGTTTTTCTGATTAATGATGTAGTTCTATCAACTCCAGACCTCAGCGAAATAATTTTCTGTTATTTCTATGTAGAACTAGATTGTTTCCCCCCCCCACCTCCTTATTCAGTGGCTAAAAACCATGTTTATTAAGTTTGACTGAAAGTAAAAAATGCTGAAGTTCTGTTTTGGCTTTAATCAGACAATTACATTTTACCTAAAATGCAAGGGTGATTTTTAACTTCTGGGCTCCTGAGCAATTTTTTGCCTTTGTTTTCATCTTGGAAGGTAAAGGACTTCACTTAAATGAAACAAACAAAAAAGCTCTAACCAACCCAAAAACCCCTTACAACTTCTGTTCCCATTAGTTAATGGAGATGAAACAGCTAGCTGAATTCAACAACAACAAAAAATCACAATAATTTTGATCTCCATAAAGCTGAATCTGTTTGGGGCTGGCATGAGTGGGAGTTTCTGTGGGAACATACAGAATCAACTTACAAACACTTTAGAGATATTTAGTTTGATCGGAAAGAAGAAATGTGGTTAATGGTAGAGTAAAACCTGCTGGATGTTGGACTGAAATTGTCTCTCTCAACTGAATCAATAAATTATCTACTCTTCACCTTTCTGGGTTTTTTTTGTTCCAAATACAGTAACTCTCCAGTAAACTATTTCTGTTGTCCTTTAAATTAATATGCTAATGCTTTCAAGATGTGTGTGGCCTACAAATATTCCCAGAATGTGAAGTTTGCTATGAAGTATTTCAATTTCATTCTTGCTTATTGTTCCATTGCACAGCAGTTTGAGCAGGTATTATCAACGTCATGTAAGTTAAATTTCAATAATCAGTTTGTGTTACCTTGGCTGTTTGTCATGCACAGAGGAATTTCTGTGATTAGGAAAAGCTTACTTTGTGGACTCTGTTGCTTGTATATCAGTGTTTGTTGATCAATGGGTTGTTATGCAAAAGAATAACTTCTGCTACTCTTGTTCTTTCAGGCACATGTATGACCATGCTGCAAATATGTACCCACAGTTAATAAAGAATCCCACCGTTCGACGTGGAGTTCAGAATTTTATGGTGTATGTATTTAGTTATTAGAAATTATTCAAGACTTGGGGTTGGATGTTGACAGAATTTGAGTGTTTTATTCTCTTCCTGTGGGCTAAAGAAAATATATGCTTCCTTTCTGTCTGATTGAATGCCATTACTGTGAGGGGAAAAAAAAAAAAAGGCTAAATATGCATGAAGAAGGGTGTATGCCTTTCCCTAATTCTGATTCTTTCAAAGAAATGAATAAAACCATTGCTACAAAGTGGTCTGCCTAATGCCAGTGAATTCTGAAGGTCATTGTAGTCAAAATTCTTTTCTAAAAGGCTGGTATTATGAATTTTACACTGAACAGTATGGTCTCCTGGCACCTTAATCTTTTTAGTGTTTTTTTATTCTTTCCTCTGTTAGGTTAGCATTTTGTTTATTCTATCAGTGATGTAAATTCTGTTCTGATCACAAAAGTCCTGATTCCCTTTTTTCTTCAGCTGTATAACTCAAAAGTAGTTCTGCCTAAGTAATGCAGCTGCACTGCTAGGAAGCTTCAAGTGGGAGAACCTCCAGGCCAGGTACTGGGAAACTCAGCTGTAATTGACAGTTACTTAAATCTCCTTAGACTTGTGTGTTCTTCCATTACAAACCATTCTGTGAAACTTTGGCCATTTCTGGGGACTGTTTTGTCCATCTTTCCCTAGACTTGTGCTTTTCTCAAGGAGTTGTATGCATGACTAATTCTGTCATTGGAGCACATAAATAAAGTTGATTTGGTTTAGCTTATCCAAAAAAAAAAAAAAAAGAAAAATCTTAGTACTCCCTTGCTATAATTTTTCAGCATTGCTGTCCTCATTGTGAGAAAAATAATATAGTGGCCATATCAATGTACATGATTTTTTTTCCAGAATGACTGAATATAGCAACTGTATTCCCCAAAATGTGTTGCTGGATGAAGAGTGGCAATAGAATCATAGAATGAATCATAGAATGGCTGAGGTTGGAAGGGACCTTGAAGATCATCTAGTTCCAACCCCCCTGCCATGACAGGGACGCCACATGCACTAGACCAGGTCATCCAGGGCCACATCCAGCCTGGCCTTAAACACTGCCAGGGATGGGGCCTCCACAACCTGTCTGGGCAACCTGTTCCAGTGCCTCACCACCCGTTGGGTAAAGAACCCCCTTCTAATCTCCAGGCTAAACCTCTCCTCCTTCAGCCTGTAGCCATTCCCCCATGTCCTGTTTCAATCAGACAAGGAGAAAAGTCTCTCTCCTTCTGCCCTCTAATCCCCTTTCAGGTACTGAAAGGCCGCTATAAGGTCCCCNATCATGACCCCCAAGTCCTTCTCTGCACGGCTGCTCTCAATGAGTTCTTCTCCCAGTCTATACTCATATCTTGGGTTGCTCCTACCCAGATGCAGGACCTTACACTTGGACTTGTTGAATTTCATTTGATTCTCACAGGCCCACTTTTCAAGCCTGTCCAGGTCCCTCTGAATGGCATCTTGCCCCTCTGGCGTATCAACCACACCACTCAGCTTAGCAATACCAGCTGGCCTTGGTTTTAAAGCATCTATCCTGGACTCCTGCACTGATGCTTTAGAGTACTTTTGCAGTATTGCTTGCTGCATTGTTCTGAGAGTCTTCAGCCCTGAATGCTTTGGCCATACCCCTGTACTTCTTGCATATTGTTACTTCCAGAGAATTAAATCTGGCAGGTTTTATCACCAATACAATGCCAGAAGAGTTTATTTAATTGCTAGTTTAATTCTCTCCTTTTTGATGATCTGTGTAATGCTGGATGGATAGATACAGGAGGATGGAATCTGGACCTAACTTAGTCTAATACTTCTGGTTCTTCTGTGGTCCTTTGTGCACAGCAAAACAGGGAAACCTGGGAGATCCTTATAATTTTGCTTGCTCTTGCCCTAGGTTCTGTTCAGCTTGTGTTGCCTGATGCTGTAAATCTGGATTATTTGACTAGTAACCTCTTGATTGGATTTAGAACGTTGGGGTGGTTGTGTTTGGCCTCCCATCTTTTCCTCACAGGAGCTTAGCAGTAGCTCTTGGGCAGTGTTTGAGCACCACCAGCAGAAGCCTTCATGAACTTGTATTTAGGGGAGAGAAATAGGCTTTCCAGAGATCAGTCTGTTTTGTTCTTAAATAAGCAATTAAAGGGGAAAGGTTCATCTGACTGATCAGATGCTTTGTTTTCCTTTACTGACCGTAAGGGGATGCTAGATGTGATGTAGCAGAGTGCCTTGCAGAGGAGGAGTCCAACTCTTTGATACTAAAGTCTGGTAGAGGCATACTACTGTAGAGTATGTTGCATGAATCTGGACATTTACACCCAGAGGCTATAACATTTATGTTTGCTGGATTTCCAAAGCATGATTTTCCTCAAAATATTAGGAAGATTGGGTTATCTGGCTCATAATATGTTTGTCCCTTTCCTGCATTGTCAATTATACACTAAAACGAACCCCAATTTGTCTGTTCCTCTGCAGGAAACAAGATCAGTGGACGAGACAACAAATCAGAAATAATAAGGATGACCCTTTTTGGAGGCATGCTGGCTATATTATTGCACAGTTGGATGGTCTGCACATGGGAGCCCTCGAGTGGGCTAAACTACAGAAAGAAACAGTAAGATTACTGCATCTCTTTTTCAGTAGCTGGAGGTGGGATGTAAGAGGAGAAAGAAGGGAGAAAAGAATCTGATAACTTAAGAAAAAAAAGTACTGTTAGTGGCAAGTACTCGTTCTGCGTGCCATTCCACAAAAACTTCAGTGGCTGTTCGGTGTAGATGATGTGACTGAGCACTCGTGTCATGTCACCACAGATCCTTTGCACTGGACTTAGTCTGGTCCTGAGTGCTCACGTGCTGATTAGGTTGGAGGTGGCTTTTGTATCCATGTGAATGTTGGAAGGACAGACACTTCTAAAAAGCTTGCTGTCATCTGTTTACAATTATTGTTGTGCAAATGACCGTCTAGGTATAAAGAGTAGCTGCAACAGCATGATTCAGCATGTAGGAAGTGTATTAAAACTTTCATTCTTATTTCCAAGCATCAAATTTCTGATCTTAAAAGCCTCTCTGCTTTAGAGTATGTTTTACATTGCTAAATGTCTTTTTTTTCTGTCTTGTAAGTCTCCCATTACAAAATATATGGCTAGTTCTGTGGCAGTACTGGGGCCAGATCCTTGTTTTTTTTGGTTTGGGGTGTGTTTTTTTGGTTTGGTGTTTTTCTTATTAAAATTCAATTAATTGTGTTCCAGATGATCAGCTTGTGTGTAGTAGCAGAGGTCTTTTAACTCCATTAGAGCTATGGTAATTAAAATGCTGTCCTTAAGTCTAAAGTCTAGTAGGTTTCTGAATATGAGAGGGAGTAATTGTAGTTGACCCCTTTTGTCTTGTTTTAACCTTATGCAGAATTTAGAGAAGTTGAGAGTCCTAAACTGTAAAGAATTGAGTTTTAGTAAAATGTATATCTCTTTCTTGCATAGAACTTACTGTGTGGCTTTCATGAATGAGGAACCAGTTCAAACTGGAAAAAACCTAAACTGTGCCTGGAGAAGTTGGTGGATTTTTGACTCAGTTCACAGTTTTAGCTTTGAGCATTATTACCTATGTTCAGATCCATATCTTCTTACTCAAAGCAAAAATCTTCCTACGTATGTATTTCTTTACTTGAGATGGTGCTGCAGTTTTCTTTGCCTAAGCCTCTTACCTTTGAGTAGTCTGGACAGCCGCTCTTGTTTGGTTTTCCTTGGCATCAAAATGATATCTGACAGCTTTGCAAAAGTACAGGCAGTTCACTTTGTTGGATACCATGCTAGTTTTCAAATTCTCTTGGGAGATTAGGCTACAACAGTGCTATTTGTGTACATATTTACTGCCTTTAAGATCTTTTAGGATCTCCTTCAGGAAATAGAGCTTGAAGATTGTTGCTCTGAGCTTACACTGAAAATAAAAACAGATGCAGATATGCAGTATTATTGACTAGTATTCTAGGTTTGACACATCTATTTAGTCAACCCAGCTTCTGTAAAGTGTTGGTACCTAAAAAAAAGACCTAACAAAGAAAACAAACAAAAAACCCCCCGAGAAAACCAACAGTATCTAGTTTTTCCATGTTGATTAAAGAACATCTGCCCTCTAAAGAGAGGTTGTTTTCTACTTTGCTCTTGCACTACATATTATAAGAATGTTAAAGATTATTTGATTTAATCCTTTAGGCTGTTAGTAAGTAGGATGTTTGGTAAATAAATTCACCTAATACATGATTTAAAAAAAAATATTTGTAAGTATTACACTTTGGTTCAATTAATCCAATGTTGTTTTGATCCTTTCTATATATATATGGCCTTAGGATTATTACCATCGGGAACCAGTTTATCTTTTGATTTCTAGTAGTGCAGTAGTTTGGATTCATGGTTTTAATGAACATTAGAAATACTAGGAACATCTTGGATGTGGGTTGTGGTGGTTTTATTTTCCTTTTCTAACACCCCACACGCCCACAAATAAACCCAAACTAAACTGCCCAAACCCCAACCATAACTGAGCCAAACCCCAACTTGTCATAGGCTGTATTTTGTTGCCTGATGTTCTAACTGCTCTTGGGGGAAAAAACTGTTATGTACTTCTGAATTCAACTGATTATCCTCTATGTGTAAAGGGCAACTTCTCTCCGCTGTCCTAAGCTTGAAAGAAGAATAAAAAACACTGCCGAAGAAGGGCTGGGAAGCCTTTTCCCTTAACTCTCAAAAGATCAGAGACATGGGGAGGAGAGGATGGATTTCAGAGTTGTTGTATTCCCTTCCCTTGCTCCCAGTGAATGCTCACACATGGACAAAGTGCTTTTCTGAACGCTGAGAAGTTGGTTGGTTGGCAAGGATAGGCCAAAACATTTAAAGGGAGTGGGGAAAAGGAACTGCATTGACAGAGTCTTTGGATTTCAACAGTGAGCACTAGGGAAGGTTGAATAAAATTGTTTCCTTTCCAGGAGAATGGAAACAAGCTGTTTCAATAGCTAATCTGCTTTTAATTTTATGCATTTCATGTGTCCAAGGTTTCTTATCAGCACTACACATACCTTTTCAAATTTGCATGTATTTTGAGTTTTACATTTGATGGATTAGGTGATGTGCACTTATTTGAGGAAGACAAGTGAAAAGATTGAGTTTTGCACCTGAGAAAGACCAGCCCCGTGTATCAGTATAGGTTGGGGACTGACCTGTGAAGGGGAAAGAGACCTGGGGGTCCTGGTGGATGGAAGGATGACCATGAGCCAGCAGTGTGCTCTTGTGGCCAGGAGAGCCAATGGGATTCTGGGGTGGATTAGAAGGGGTGTGGCTAGTAGTTCAAGAGAGGTTCTTCTTCCTCTTTACCCTGGTGAGGCCGCATCTGGAATATTGTGTCCGATTCTGGGCCCCTCAGTTTAAGAAGGATAGGGAACTGCTGGAGAGAGTCCAGCGCAGAGCCACCAAGATGATGAAGTGGCTGGAACATCTTCCTTATGAGGAAAGGCTGAGGGAGCTGGGTCTCTTTAGCTTGGAGAAGAGGAGGCTAAGGGGTGACCTCATCTATGCTTTTAAATATGTGAAGGGTGTGTGTTGGGAGGATGGGGTCAGGCTCTTCTCAGTGAAGCCCAGTGACAGGACAAGAGGCAATGGCTGTAAGCTGAAGCATAGGAGATTCCGTGTGAATACACGTAGAAATTTTTTCCTAGTTCAGGTGCCAGAGCACTGGAACAGACTGCCCAGAGAGGCTGTGGAGTCTCCTTCTATGGAGATATTCAAAACCTGTCTGGACACACTTCTGTGTGACCTGGTCTAGGGAATCCTGCTGTGGCAGGGGGGTTGGACTAGATGATCTTTCGAGGTCCCTTCCAGCTCCTAACATTTTGTGGTTCTGTGACTTCCCATTGTCCTGTACAATGTATGGTAGTTTGAAGCTATGCCAAATCCACATAGTGCTTAAATGAGAGTTGGTTTATGTGCATAAAGGTCACTCTGAAATGTTCCATTATTTTTTCTCCTCTAAACTTCAGGTTTACTTTACTTGAATACTGTAGAACCATTGTGTCTGCCACAAATAACTGGGCCTTACTACAGGAAGGAAATTTGGTTTGGACTCTGAATTGTTTGATAGTAGTAGTACTACTAGTACATGTTACTTCTATATGTATGAAGCAAATGTTTTGTAGTATGCTGTTCTAAACGCTTTTGTTTTCTTTTTTGATTGTATGGAGTCTGGTTTCCTGCAGGCCTGTTCTGGGTAGGTGCTTCTATTATGACCTGCAATGGGTATTGTAAACTTCTGAATTTTGAATTTGATATTTACAGGTATCATTAAGAACGATGTCAAAATCTGAATACATTTTCGTGTTAAAGTGTGACATTATTCCATCTGGTTTAGCAACATATCCAGTAAACAAACCCAACCCTTTTGTCAGGACAATTTTTGAAGGAGGGGCACTCAAAGAACATTAAGCCTTTTCATCTGCCTAATGCTCTACCAACGCTGTGATTAATCTGGGGCTTGTCTACACAGGGAAATTACTCTTGAATAAGAAGGTGTCAGAGTTTTAAATACAATGATTCTAGGATAGCTCTCTATTTGTACTTCCTTATTTTGTATTGAGAATGCTCACAAGTTAACTAGAAAACAATTGTTACAGAATAACTTGTCCATTTTAATGTCCCATGCAGACAAGCAGTAAAGGTTGGTTCTTTCCTATCTTCTACCCTTTCTAAGTTTATTTCTCCTTACAGGTGGTGTAACTTCAAACTTAATATGATTTTTTTTTTTTTCTATTCAGGACAGTACCCTAGAGGAGCCACACATTCTAGCAAAAGAACTTTTTTCCTTACTGTGGCTGTAACTGCTCTCTGCTTATTGATTTAGCTTATTCATTCACTCTTCTTCAGGTTGTAAACCATGCATGCAGGCAGTTTTCCCGACATTTGCTGTGTGAGATGGGACAATGTGACTACAAAAAATTCTGAAATGCTCTATATTATGCACTACACCTTTTTGTCCAGTTCTTGCTAGTGGACCCTGGTTAACCAACTCTTCATAGAGAAGGTTCTCCATATATTCTGGAAACCAGCTGTAGTTATTTCTAAACTGGGGCGCTCTGCCTTGTGGCAGATGTCTCACTCTACTCTGTAAATTCCCAAATTTGGCCTTCACTGCAAACACTAGAGTCCTCTGTTTCAATGCTTTGTTTTGCTGAGACTCTGGAGAAGCTCACTGTGCTTACATGATGTCACTGAGCATCAGAGAATCTTAAAACACAAAACCAGGTTTATCCAAGCAAATCAATGAATTCTCAGAAGTAAACTGGAACAAAATTTGCTTTTCCCTCAAAAGGGGAATGAAAACAGAACTGTACTGGGTGCTTAACAACCTAGTTCCTCTTCTCTGATATTTTTGCTGGCTTTGGGAGCTGGCAGCCTTTTTTCACCCAGTGGAGCCCTAGAAATTTATATAACCTTTACTTGTTTGAGTGGATCTTTCCTCCTGCTCTCTAGCCTCTTTCCTGTGTATATAGTTCTGATAGCTTCCTTGCTTGGCACCTTTTTTCCAGCATGAATGGACTTCCTAGCAGTTACTGAATTTTTTACTTGAAATGACTGTAAGATAGCACAGAAATGTGGAGCTTTTAAAAAACATACAGGCGATGCTGCAGCAGTATCAGTGTAGCTGTCTGTAGATGTTGCAGTGAAGGCAGGTTTTATGGAGAAGAGTATGGAGTGATAGCGAATGGATGACAAGTATAATTGAAGTGTCTCAGGGCTGGCTGAGCATTCTTATATGCAATCCTATTTGCTCTCCTCCTGGTGGTACTGTACAGTCATGTATGTGTAAATCAGACACTGAAAATCAGCTTCTCCTCGCTGTGTGGTGGGCAGACCTTCAAGTGCAGCTGGATGGGGAAAAATTGTGCTGAAACAGTGTCAAGTCTCTCTGTGTGAGTTCCAGTGTGATAACAGTTGTTGAGACTGGTTTGTAAATAATTCATACCACTGAGTATGTATGGATAGTATTATACTATCCAAAGATACATCTCTTCATCAGTTGTGACCTTTGCTACTCCCTGTTTGGGTCCTTATGGCAAACATGTGATGAGCTAAAGCAAATACAACATATATTAAAATTTGCTTTGTATTTTTTCCTTAAACTAGAGCTGCTCTTAGGGCCTTTTGTGACGTATTACTTTTGCTGTGAGATTGGCTCATATTTTCTTGTCTTGGTAAGCATTGTGGGAAGGTTTAATCTTTTCCCCTGGGATCAAGGTACTAGAGTTTACATTAATTTTGGGGTTTTTGTTGGTTATTCTCTCTGCCAAAACAGCAGATAGATAATACACGATTCTGCCTTCTGAATGAAAAGTAAATGGGTTTGACACTGTTTATTTTTCCCATGTCCTTGTCTCCCCATTGCTGGGGTTTGTAGAGAGGTCAGCTATATGGTTTAATAACAGTGATTTATATTGCAAGCAATCTCTTTCTTTGCTATAAGATTGTCCCATTTCAAAACTACTATTCATAGCCTTACAGTGATGTGTGTTTTGACTTGTTTTCCTTAAGCTTTGCCTTAACTAAAGGTGTGGTGGAAACAAGAACAGGAAAGATTTAAAAACCAAACTTTGAAGGTTAAGCTTAGACCACTGTTAAGCTCTTATTTTTGAAGAGCAAATTAAGAGAAGGTTCTGAAGAGCATATTGCACAGTGAGCTGTATGCAGTTAACCCTGGCTAGCTCCAACCATATGGGGTTTTCAAAAGCACATAGCAGAGTGCCTTTTGACTGATGTGCTTTCTTCACCTGGTTCGATACTTGATTAGTATTGTTAACGTATCTTGCTTTCCTCATTTGTTTCCTCCTCCTCAGTCCTGAAGATGTCTTAAATTGTTGTCTTTATAAAAATCTGAAAACTCTGGAGAGTCTTTGTTAATGTAAAGCTCTTCACAGTCTAGATAAACAAAACATAACAAAAAATTAAATTTTAGTATTACCCATGTGTAACAGCAACAGCAGGCTGCAAAAACATACAAAAGTTTCCTAAGTTACTGCATCTCCTTTTTTTTCCTGAATTAAAATGTTAGCTTTGGTTATGCCACTGCAAGGGCCAGAACCTTAAGGACACACACACCTAGGTGGCACACTTGAATTTGAGCATCTGGGCATTGTGAACAGGTATTTCGTAGACCATATCAGAGCCTCCTTTGAGAGCAGAAGTAACAGCTGAAACTGTCTTGATGCTTCTCTGTTGAAAGTGCTTCTTGTGGTCTCTCTCCCATCTCCCAGCCACTGAGCGTCTTTGATGTCCAGTTTCTGAATGCAGTCGGAGACCTGTTAGACCTCATTCCTGCGTTATTTGAGTATCCTGCACGGAGTGGACAATGTAACGTGGAACCAGGAAGCCATGGGAAGTATCAGTGGGATATGGGTCACTGCTCTGCACTCATCAAGGTAAGTACTAAGAACTTTGTCTCCAGTGACTGTGTTGATTTGCAGTGTCATGAGTCTGTATTTCTGGAGTCTTCCGTGTTTGCTGTGTGTGCATAAAGAGACTCCTGTCAATCAAGGTGCTTTTATGCAGTTGTCATTTGTACCTTCATAGGGTTTTGAATCTAGTTTTGCTTGCTTGTTTTCAAAGACAGGGAAAAGAAACCAAACCAAACCAAAACCTCAGAGGTTGACAGTAGAAAGCTACTAGAATCACTAGAGAATGGGGATCTACCACGGAGAGGAGACTGAAAGAGAGTAACTTGTTTCACCTAGCCAAGTGAAGTCTGAAAGAGGGTATTCTGAATGTCTACGAATACATTGGGCAAATAAGCAGGGAGGAAGGGAAGAGGACAGTGCTAGCACAACAACAGATGGGTGCAAGTGACTGATAAGTGTTAATAGTAATACTCTGGAACAGCTTTCCAGTGGGAGTAATGACAGGAAAAATGCTTTTAAGATGAGTGTCGCATCATGGTGGCAATTAAACTTTTCAGTTAAAATTCTCAAGGATCTTGTCAGCATATGGAGATTCTAGGTATCCCAGAGCACCAATATTCACCTTAAATTGAGAAGCATTCATTCAAGCCTTTGCCTACAGCAAGAGGTTTCTGAGCTAACAACAAATCTTAGGACCAGAGAAATACTTTAAAAAGATGTACTATTAATATCTATATTTACCTTTTCAAATTGAATTTACTTGCATTTACTTCTCTATTTTAAAGTCACCCAGAGGAATTTTCACAGAAACAGGGTGTTCTAAGTTAATGATGAATATGTTTGCAGAGAGTTGATCTGAATGTGTAAATACAAGTATTCAAGAGGACACAAAACATACCATGTGATGCAGGTGTCCCAAAACACCCTGGGCTGTTTCATTTTTGAAAAACAACAACTAATTATTTGAAAACAACACATGCATGGGCAAGAATTATTTCCAGAGGTTTCAGAGATTCATTGTGAAGTACATAGTTAAAAGCACAAGAATCTGCTCCTTCTTGAACAATGTAATTAATCAAACTACTTAAAACAAGTTGTTCTCCCAGTTTCTATAAAGTACAAAACATGCAGAGTATAGGAGGGTCAGAAATTATTAATATTTCTGATTGTTTTCCAGGTCCTACCTGGATATGAGAACATATTTTTTGCCCATTCCAGCTGGTTTACCTATGCGGCCACACTGAGGATATATAAACATTGGAACTTCAATATTGTTGATCCATACACTAGCACCGGCCGTGTCTCTTTCAGCAGTTACCCAGGTAAAGTCAAGAAAACCAAAACAATGTAGATAGCCAAGATGGCATGGACCATCATACTGTCTTGCATTGATTTCAGTCTACTTTAAAACTTTTATCCACTGAGAGGAAAAAAACATCATCTTCAGTTTTCTGGCTTGAACATGGTATTGTTGTTGATGTCTTTTGTTGTTGATTAATCACCTTCAGTGCTTTGAGTAGCACTAGTTAAATATTCTTCCTTTGGCACAAACATGCTGCTTTGAATTCTGCTTTTGTAGTCTGCAGTCATCTCAGAACTCCTCACTTTGCTTATAGCATTCACATGTTTGGTAATAACAGTCTCAAACACATCTGTTTACCATTGTGGCATGACTCGTGCTGTAATGGCATTTTTAGAGAGCATCAAACACTGGCCATCTGAAGTTGTATTGACTTCTTTGCTGTTGGATTAGCAAACCTTTGATTTTCTAAAAAAATTCTTCTTTTCTTCCTCTTCTAGTGTCTCTATAATAATCTGTTGCAGAGGGGAGTTTTTTTTGATGCTTATCTTATGTGTTAGTAATATAGTCAGCCAGAATATTTAAAATCTCTCTTGGGAACATTATTAGCATATAATGGTCTCAAGTTTCCTAGAAGAATGTTAGAAATTACCACTGAAACATTAACTGCTGACAAAATATATATTCTTGCTAGAGTAGCTAGCACCAAGATCATAGAATCATAGAATTGTGAGAGTTGGAAGGGACCTAAACATGAAAAAACAAAGCAAATCTAAGTCTCTTAAGAGTGAGCTAGCATTGTTTAAGTTTTTGAAGGTGGAATTTTAAATTCAAAAATACACAAACACTTGAGAATCTTCATAAACTTTTTCAAGTGTGCTATGTGCCGTAAGAGACTGTCTCATTCTGATGAAATTTTGTTGGTTGATGATTTGAAAATGTGCTTTGTTTGCTTGCTTGCTACAAGAGCAAGGATCCTTCATGGCAGGGACTCCTAAGACTGGGACTGGGAAAGTGTTTTGAAAAGCAGTTGCATTCATTTCACATTGAAAGTAAGTCTTTTTCTGTGGAGTTCTGGCCCTCCTCAGTGACTCTCAGGAATGTAACATTTTCTGACAACTGAGATTTTTGCTTTGAGGAAGGAATAGAGGTATTCTGGTGAAGGCCTGTGAAGTGTACAGCCCTAAAAGAGCTTGGGTTATGTTTGATTCTCTTGCAGGACTTTCAGTTGCTTGTTACAAGGAATTTTGGCAAACCTTTGTAACCTGGTAGCAGGCTGAGGTTTGTCTGAGCTCTGGTCATCACCTGAATGTACAAAAAGTTACTCTGCATCTCAGTATCTCTTGGCAGAAATACTGTTAAGGATAGTGCTACCTTTCAGGAGAATGTGGCTCTGTTTTGCAGCTCTTGCATGCTGTATTGTGCTGCAGGTTTGAAACTGGGGATCAGGATCAGCCATGCACATCCGTTATTTTAGCTTTAATGGGTGTCTATGGTGATTTCTTTGTAAAAAGTGAAATACAAGGCTTATGTTTGTGACTGATAAAGCATGTTGTATGGCTGGATACCTGAAAATTAGCTACTAATATGCTGAAATGGTGAGGGTCTGTTCAGTAGTGTACAAAATCAGAGATTGCTTCCCCAGGACTGTTGAGGTCTGCAGAGATGGCTCATTTGAAAGCTTGCTCGTGCCGGGTAGCCTGACACAGTGATGTGGTAAAGTGTACTTCTGCCAACAACACTTGAGTTAGAACTGTTGCAAAACACAGTTCCCATGGCTACAGTGAAGTTTGAGAGACCTGTGATGTGCAAAGTGTACTCACTGGCTGCCTAATTACAGGATACTATCACAAGCACTAGACAAGCATGATCCATGGACTACAACAAATTGCATTAGCTGTGGGCGTAGTTCACAAACTTGCAGTTTTCCAGGGAATGAGTAAGCTCTAAAGCACTGACCTGGTAATAATCCAGGGACATCGTGCAGCAAGGGTGGAAGTGCCAAATTCCTCTGCTCCATGTTGTGATGAGATGAAGCCTTATATTTTCAGGGCATTGTGTGCTGCTAAATCAGGAGACAAAAGTAATGTGTTCATTTTTCTGAAGTAATCTGATGTTAGTGCAGGGTTAGAAAGTGCAGCATTATCCTTCCCCACAGCCTGAAGAAGAGCTAGGAGAAACAGAACATGGAAAGGGGATTAGCTCTTGTATTCAGGGGACCAGCTTGCTTGTTAGGTATTGCTAGACTATTTCTTGCTTCCTTGCTCCCTCCAACATCTGTCTCAAATGTGGAGGGAAGCAGAAGTGTCTGATGCACTTTGTAGATGAGAGGTCAGAGCTATAGTATAGGATGTGCAATTTCTTAATACCTGGGGGAAGAAGGCAGCTGGTGGGAATTCAGTCTTGGCATGAGAAGCAGCTGCTGGTAGGATTAAGAAAGCTAATCCAGAGAAGACATCTCCTTTCCCATTTTCAAGTGTGTTTATAGCCCAGAGTGTTGAGCATCTCACCTGGGAGCTACTTTAATCCCTGTGACGTGATGCCTAGATCTCATGTCTCTGACTTCCAGCCCATAATACTGACCCTTTCTGTACTTAATTGAGCATAACAACCTTTTAAAACACCAAAAAAGCTGATACCATCTGGTTCTGAAAGCAGCAGCCCACAATCTTTAGGAGCAACAGGTACCATGAACATGCTACCCCCTACCCTATGCTTTTGTGGTCTGCTGACTTTCTGGAGAACACTGTGGCTCAGATTTCAAAAAATATTTTGCTTTGCTTGGCTGATTAATATTGTCATGATGAATGAAACTGGGTTCTGGAAACTTCAGTTTTCCATTGGTAATTGGAAACTGAATCCAAGTGGCTCAGCACCAGAAGATGCAATGAGATGTGCTTTTGCTTGTTTCTCTGTAGGAAGTCGGGTTCATTAGAGGGAGGGGAAAAAACAAACCAAACCAAAAATTGATTGAGAGTTGCTGCTAAAACTAGGAGATGAGTTTCCAGGAAAAATAAATGGACCACACAGTGAGATAACAACTGACATAAAGACATTTCCAATTACAACAGATTCTCATAAATTCTCAAGAATGACACAAGAGGACATCAGATATCTGCTGATATCTCTAGGCTTCACCAGGGTTTTATTTTTGTGGGTGTCTTTGCCCTGGGTAAACCTGTTGCAGATGTGGGTTTTTTTTTTTTTTTGTTTCAGGAGTGTGTATCCCTTCAGTCAAAATGATGTGTGTTGTCTCAGAATGATTAGGCTAGTAATGGTGTATCGTGGAGGGCACGTTGTATTACAGAACGTTAAGGATAAAACTTGGTAAATAGGGAGGCCCAGCAGGAAATCCTTACGTTTTCAGCTTAGCTGAGTTCTGCAATTTATTTGAATTACCAAGTTCAAACCTCAGTTAATTCAGTGTCATTCCTTGTGGTGGCACTTACTTTAAGTAGACTTCCTCTGTTTTATCTCAGCTGTTGATTGAAAAAGAAAAGGAAAACAAACAAAATGAAACCAACCTTATTTGGTTTATTTTGAAGTGGGGCACGTGACATTGGCATCCACATGGGAATTGACATTCAATTTGAATTGCAATTGTTCAACAGTTTCATTTCTTGCCTCTATTTAGGCAAGCACTTGACTTCTTACACAATAGTTTCACTGGACTGTCCCACATCTTTGTATAAAATAAACTGGCAGAGACAGGTTTAGAGTGTTTCTCTTCATGTCCTTACTTGAGAGAGAGCTCTGCTGTTGATGTTAATTTATTGACACTTTCTGTCTCCCAAGAATAAAATACATGAAACCACAAGCTGCCAGAGTGCTCTGCCTATTCTATACTGACATATTTTTAGAGAATAGGTGACTACTCAGTATATTTGCCTGGATCTTAAACATTTCTTTTGCTTGAAGGAGGTCTGCCTTTTGATTAAAGCCCAGGAATAGAAGGCATTACTAAGTCAACTTTCTGGCTGTCACAGGTTGCTGACCTTTGTTTGCAGAGCACATTAGTAAAGCTTGCTGTAGAAGATTTTAGTGGAACTGAACTGTTACACTGTCATGCAGCATTTTAGCATTTCATACTCTTTGAAGAGTGATACTTTTGAAAACTCATAAGCAAGAGACCAGGTTGTGGATGATTTCCTCATCAGGAGCTCAGTTAACAACCTTTCTTCCCAACCCGGCAGCGCTGTATCCACTGGGGAATCTCAAAGTCATTTCTGCTTTGCAAGTAGTCACCCTGCTCTCTGTGGCATTGTAGCTGACCTTTGCAGCTCTGTATACCACCTCCTGTTATGAGATCTATGATTTGACCTAGTTCTTCTGTTGGCATGTAACTTGAAAGGGAATCTTGCACAGAGATCCATTGCTGTGTTGAGTTCACAGGGCTGATAGGCTTAAAAAAACACTAATGAAAACATGTTAGAAAGAGGAGTAGGTAAAACTTAATTTCATAATCAGAATGTAGTTTGTGTTTTAAGAGGTGCCCATTTCATGTAGATGCTTTTGAGAATAGTTGGACTGGAAAAGATTAAACTAGAAGGAAGTTTCTTCTACTTGGCTTGATTCAGTCTGAAGGGATTAATTTAAAGTAGTACTTGTTGTCCTGACAGAATAAAAATCTAAAATTGAAACTGGTTGATGAAGATCTCTGTGGGGTTTGTACTTTTGGTTTTCTTTGTTGTATTTTTTAAAGGAATTTCTTCGTTAGAAACAAACACTAGGTATTTACAGTGTGTAATCCTCGGCATAAAAATTAGACATAGCTTGACATGTGAAGGAGAAACTTCCAAGTTTGAGATGCAAACATGAAGCAAATGCTCTGGGCAAAGAATTAGGTTGTGTGTTGAAAGCATGACAAATGAGAAACTGTGCTGATGGGGGGCTAAAGCACTTGCTGAAATGCCTCATCTTTAATATTGGTACGGTTTGTTTTCAAACACACAAGTGTTGACTCATTCATAGCCTCTTGGCTTGTCTCTCTATTTTGTGATTTGAGCATATCAAAGGTTCACAAAGATAACAAATTTTGTATTATTGCTGTTCAAGGCTTTTTGGTGTCCCTGGATGACTTTTACATACTAGGCAGTGGCTTGGTAATGTTGCAGACTACCAACAGTGTGTTCAACCAAACCCTCACTAAGCAAGTGGTGCCTGAATCCCTGTTGGCTTGGCAGAGGGTTCGCATTGCTAACATGATGGCAGATGGTGGCAAAACTTGGGCAGAAACCTTCTCAAAGTGCAATTCTGGTAGGTACATTTTCAGATGAAACCTAGAAAATAAGTGTCCCCTTCCCCCTTCTACCCGTTTTCTTCACCAGGCAGGACATTAACTGTCTCTCTGCTCTCATACCTAGGGACCTACAACAATCAGTACATGGTACTGGACCTGAAGAAGGTTAAGCTGCAGAAGAGCCTTGATGATGGTGCATTGTACATTGTTGAGCAGATCCCAACCCTTGTGGAGTATTCTGATCAAACAAATATTCTCCGGAAAGGTAATTGCTCCTACAGTAGTTATTGGCTTAGGAATGCCATTCCTCTGTGCCAGCTGATGGAGAATTGCACTTTGTACTTGGCAAGGGTTTATTGAACACTAATTCTGAGCTTCAAATTAGAAAGCTTTGTGTGAGCATTCCTCTGTTGCCAGGTCTGTAATATACTTACATTTCCTGTATCCTGTGGCAGAAATGTGGTGAGATCTGTGTTTCTTAGAAATAGGGGAGGGAAAATAGACCTCACAGTCTGTCTTATTTTTTTCTTGCTGTTTTGCTGTTAATATTTTGCCCTTAGAGGCTCATGAGGAAAAAGGTGAGGTCTATTTGAAGCAGTACTAAATAACTGTGGTGATGTGGGTTACTCGAAGTGTTTAGTGAGTGGGTCATCACCCTACAAGGAGATGAGCTTTTAAATATGAGAGAAGTTGTCCATTAAATTCAGCTCCTGAGCTTTTTCTGGAACTGTTATCTGATAAATATTTGCTATTTAAAAGATTCTTTAATCCCCCAGCATGACTAGCAACAAGTTGATGGAAAACAAGCAAACAAAAATATAGGTGAAGCCAGATACCCACCGTCAGGTTTCATTCACAAGCGATCTCTAGATGTTTTATGTCAGCATCCAAAAGCCTGAGCTTATTCTATAGATTTAAGTGTATGTCTGGTGCTTTGTGCTTCCTCCTCCAATCACATGATTAGTAGGTAAATTGATGAATTTCAATTCATCATCAAAATTACCAGAAATGCATTTACATTAGCAGCTGGGGTTGTTTCCCTTTTGGAATTTTTCCTTCTGTCTGGCTCCTTAGAAAGTTCTGCGTCATTGTAGGCACTGCCACGATGTCAATATGGCTTTATGAGGTGCTTCATACTGATAATTTGGAAAAATCCAGTGTCTCTCCCTTATGCTTCTGTGGCTCCTTAATCTTTTGAAGATATGAAAGTAGGCTGTTGCACCTTATCTTCCAGTATTTGTGTGTACTTCGGAAATGCTTCCTTTGGGTTCCTCTGTGTTGTGTTGTGGATTGTGGTGCAGGCAAAAAAAGGTAGTGGAGACTTCTCTAGCTCTGGCACTTGAAGTAATGCAACCACATCACAACAGTGCTGCACCTGCACAGGGAGGCCAGGCTTAGAGGGTTCCCCTAGTTCCTTTTCAGCAGGGACTGGAGAGAGCTCCTGCATGAGATTCGCTGTGGGACTGAGCCCAACCGCTGGGCTTGAGCACACAGTGTCCATTATTCTCTCCTAGGAGGTCTTGTGGCTGCACAGTTCTGGAAAGTGGCAGCATGTATTAGAAGTTACATACTGTATTACATTTTTAGTGTGGCTTTTCCCAGGTGTGTAAGTGTGCTTTATTATGAGGGTGGTTAGACAATGGAACAGGTTGTCCAGAGAGGTTGTGGAAGCCTCAGCCCTGGAAGCTTTTAAGACAAGGCTTGATGGGGCCCTGGGCAACTCGATCTAGTGGATGGTGTCCCTGCCAGGCAGGGGGGTTGGAGCTAGATGATCTTTGAGGTCCCTTCCAACTCTTGACAGTTCTATGATTTTTATATTGGATAACACAGCACTCAGTCTCTGGTAGCTTAAATGTGAGAAGAGCAGCCCTCAACACATAAGATGTGTTAAGCCACAGGAGTGCTGCCTTACAGACCTCAGCTGCTGTAAGCCAGCACTGCTTGTGTAAGCAGCAGATTTGGACTCCTCCATGCCATGCAGGACACCAAACAAGTCCCATTGAAGCCCCTGCCCTGTTCCCTGGTCCTTGGAGACGGCTAGGTTGAAGGAAGTTTGCCTTTGAGAGCAGTGCTGGTTTAAAATGTTTGTAGAGTAGCCGACCACACTCCATAGTTGCCTTGCAGCTAGGACCCAAAGGTAATGTACTTCTGATGCTCTGACCTGATCAGAGGGAGTTTGTACTAGCATTGGTATTTTAAGCATCTTTCAAGCATAAACCTAGAAACAAAAGAGAATGAGAATTGAGTTCTCGGGTGAACAAAAGCAGGCATTGGAGTAAGCCCTGTATCTGAGGAGGAAGAAAGTGCTTTCTCAGATGGGTTTGAAAATGGAAAGATTTTTTTTTTTTTAGTAGCTTCTGTCAGCTTGTCTCAGGCCAGCCTAGGTAAGTTCTACAAACCAAGAATCTCTTATGTTGCCCTTTCCAGGCAAAGATGTCAAGGTGCTTTCTATATATTGACAAAGAAAACTCAGGAATCCTTTGGAGGACGTGGGGGAAAGCAGTACTTACTGTCTCCAGTGTAGGGATAGGGCACAGCAGTGGGCTGCAGTTTACATTTCCTGACGGTGAGTAAGTAGTGTATCCATTTCAGCATCAAAAGCATCAGATCAAAACCTAGGATCTTGGTCTTTTCCACCATACACCCAATCTTCTTATTGCTCTCTCTCTTGATATTGCTGAGGTATCTTGTTCTGATAGGCTGAGGAAGAAGGCATTTTGTTTCAGAGAATTTTTGCTGCTTTCATGTTGTCCTTCTCACCCCACTTTCAACCTTTCAACCTCTGTGACTTGTCCTTGTCTCTTTACCCTGTCAGATCTAACAGGCATATTTCACTGGATTATAGCAGCCCTTGTGTAAAGCCTGCCTTAGGTTGAGTGCTGCACTGTCTGCATGGGATTGCAGTCCTGCAGAGCTTTTTTTTGGGGAAAGCTTCAAATAGCTTCTTCTGTTTTAGCAATGTAAACAAAGTATTTCCAGGTGGGAGAAGGGGTTCATCTGTGTGCATTGCATTCATGTGAGACAACAGCACCTTTTTGAATCTAATTTCTAAATTGAAGCCCTACTGATTTGAAAGCTGATGTATCCATATCATTAGAGGGTGGCAAGTGTGCTCATTTCTGGAGGACACATGTATTAAAACACATCCTGTTTCCTTCAGGTAGGCTCCAGATCACATAGGTAAATGCCAGCAGACAGGATATTCTGCAGCTTGCTAGGCAAGACCCAAGCTGGTGAGGCCTCTGCTCAGGCAGTGTTCTGGTGCTGTTGCTGTCTGTGTATCTGTCCTTCAGGAAGTTTAGTTTTTTATCTGTGTGTGTTATTGCCAGTGAGTCCCAGTTACGTTCCTGAGCATCTTCCAGCCAGATTCCATATGTTGTGCTGGGTAATGTTAATACATGGAGCACTGCATTTACCAGTATTTAGATAGTAAGTCTCTAAGCCAAATCCTGGTGTGGGGGGGTGGGTGTGTGTGTGATTTGAGAAGCAACATTCCTAACTGACAACAGGAATGCTAGTGCTTTGGAGAGAACCTGAAGGCATGCTGCTCTTGGACTAGCTCATATTATATACTCCCTGCCTAAGCTCTCCTTGGTGCCTTCCTTGAGGAAAAACCAACCAAACAAAAAAACCCCAAAAAACAAAACAAACAAACAAACCCCCCCAACAAAATGAAAAAATTGAAACGTTAAGATTTAGGTATGTATTTTTATTTGTTTCAGGACTTGCTGTAACCAGATCCTGACCTTGGTGGTCTCCTGGCTCTTTACAAACTTTTCTAAACGAGCTTTCTAGATGGTTCTTGTTTTGGGCAGTTGTATGTCACCTACCTCAGAGGCAGATACTGGCAAATATAGTGTGCAGCTATTCCCCCATCTTTCCTTATCAGTGTGTGCAACCACAGCTTTCCGACCACCACTGCACAATGTGTGTGCATGTGTTCTTTGCTGACTTGCCTCCTGTTCTTCCCTCTGAGCTCTGTGGTCTCTGTGTGTGTGTATCCATCTGTCCATGACACCTCACCATGGTATATTACTCTGCTTTGGTAAGATTGGAAGGGGTGTTGGGGAAGAGAGTGACTTCAAGCCTCTTGCTGGGAAGTTTGGTGGAGGTAAATGATCTTAACAGTCCTCTGAGGTTGAGCAGGGAAAACTCTGCAGGAGGGATGTAGCTGCTCTGCACGTTCACCTCAGACTCTGCAAGTCTGAGTCTTCAGGGTGGAAGTCAAGGTGCGGGTTGCCTGGGTACAGTCTCCAGTGTTGTTATACTGGGAGTCAACCTTGGTCATGCCAGTGACTGTCAAACCAGTTTGATATGTTATTCCTTGGCATGCTATTTGTGCAATGCAGCATTAAAAATGATTTCTTTCTTTTTTTTTGATGCAAGCAAGAACATGTGGCTTTTCCAAGTGATTAACAGATTTGGGTTTATCTCTGGCAGGTTACTGGCCTTCATACAATATCCCTTTCCATGAAAAGATTTACAATCTCAGTGGGTATGCAGCATATGTTGAGAAGTATGGCATGGATTTCTCTTATGAGCTTGCTCCAAGAGCAAAAATCTTCCGTCGAGATCAGGGCAAGGTGACCAGCTTGGAAGGCATGAAGTACATCATGAGATACAACAGTAAGATGTGTTTATGTACTGTGAAGCTGATCTTAACAAGCAGTGTTACTTTTATTTCTTGGATTATAGTGGGAAGCTGCAGTCTGACATGTGGATCAGAGTTACATTACCCTAGGTGCAGAGTACACAGAAACCAAAAAGATAACATGAGCTTACTGTTGAGGTAGGAAACCAGGCTAAAACTGCTCTAACAGGAACATGAGTGGGTTCCTTCTAAAACAAGGGCCCTTGGGCTTGCTTTTTGACCTTTCCAGATTGTTTCTAGCACTCCAAGGGACTCTGTGGACTGCTGTTAATACATCTATAGCCTGTCAATCTTGAAAGCCTTAAATCCTAAGCAACAGTTAGGTCAGATCAGACCAGAGTGTCTGGTGTAAAACTTCAGGTCTTTTTGCCCTGTTTAGAAAAATGATCTTTGGTAGTTAATGCTCTGCTCTGCTTTTACCTGACAAGGTTGTCCTTAACTAGATTAAAACCAGCTCAGTTGACTTTTGGTTAAGCTCATCTGTAAGTACAGATAGATTTACCTGCTATATTTTTCTTGCCAGTTCTAGGGAGCATGCTGATTAATGGACTTGGGGTTTGGGAGGCCTCTCCCAGGGTGGGGTACCGCTGCTGTTAGGGCTGCAAGTAGCAGCATGCTTATAGATATTGAGGCTTTATCCACTTTCCTCTCCTAGCTTGCATCTACTACAGTGGATGTTCGAAGGCTTTGCTCCTTGCCAGTTATTTTAGTCCAGAACAGGAAAACAAAGGTTCTTACTGCTGCACTTTTCCCTTCTCTTCCTCTTCTGCTTTTCTTTCCTGACAAAGTTTCTGCAAGCTTTTGTTATGTGGAGTTGGCAGATGTTTGTGGTTAGAGGTTGGCAGTGGTGCCCCTGGGATGCTGTATGGACTTGGATTAGGAGCTTGTCTACTTACTGTCCTGTCTCAAGCACTGACATCTAGCTGGCTGGGGAGGAGGATGAGAGTAATATGGTAGACCTGTGTTTCTGCCAGCACACTTAACCAGCTTTTAGTGGCTTGGGCACTTTTCATCAGCTTTTTGTGAGGAGACTAACTTGTTTTGTTTTCTTCCTTCCTGCCCTCCCCACCACATTTATCCCCAGACTACCAGCATGATCCTTATGCCGAACACAATCCTTGCAGCACTATTTGCTGCCGGGAAGACCTGAATCCTTCTTTTCCAGTGCCTGCAGGCTGCTATGACTCCAAGGTAAATTACCTCAGTTTCAATATCTGCTGAATGTTTTTTGCAGCCTGTCTGTGCTCCTGTTAAACCTGTAGTGTGCTTCCCTGCACTCAGGCAGGCATGGACAGGCCTGTTCCTTCTTTTCATGCTGTCCCAGTGCTTAGGCAAATCCTAAGATGGTAATTCTATGCTGAGTCCTTATTTCCTGTCCCTGACACCAGTCCTGGTGCTGTGGCAGAGGGCAGAGGATACAGGGGTGGTGTACAAAAGAACTATGTCAGTGTGGCGTTTAGGAATTAAACTCCGAAGCCTTGCAGCAGGAGGAGCCTAAGAGAAGGCTGTAATGAGTCTTCACATCACTTGGGGAAGGTGACTATATTATAGTCTCAGCCTCCTCTTCATGGGGGCTCTGTGAGTGCCTTCACAAAGCCCACAGAAATGTGTCTTCAGCCTCATTTTAGCTTTACCTTTACTGGCTCTATAGAGCAGAAGCAAAACCTGGCAGTTATAAACACTGAAGACAATTTTAGTGTCTCTGAATTTGGGAAGATGGAGCAGGTTGGAGACCTCTTGGATCATAAGGGAGGGAACAGGGCAGAGTCTGGGCAGCAGTATTAACTGTGCTGTCTTTGTCCTTTCCTGAATTACCCTGACACAACCCAAGTGCTTAACATGCAGCAGAGCTTAGGCCAGACTCTGTACACTGCCTGCTGCAGCTCCAGCTCTTTTGTAAACGGACAAACCCAGGGAGGATTGTCCTCAGGGTAGATGTGCTGCTGCTCTCACCCTGGGTAGAGCAAGGGCTAGAGGGCAGCATAGGCTTGTGCCTTACTACCACCCTTCAGGACTGATTGTTCTGTGACTGAAGATGCCTCTGTGCAGGGGAGAAATGCTCCCTGACCAGTGTACATTTCCCCTTGCTTAATTTCTTCATTGTTACAAATCTCCTGGAGATGTTCCTGCTCTGTAGGTTGGTGCATGTTGAACAGCATCCAGCCCTTTTGCCCTGAACTCCTGGCCTTCTTTACAGGTGTCAGATTTCCGCCTGGCTTCAGCGTTCATAGCCACTGCAATTAACGGCCCCCCAGTACAGGGTGGGCTCCCTGTCTTCACCTGGAAACGTTTTAACTACACACGACACCAGGGCCTGCCAGAATCCTACAACTTCAATTTCGTCACCATGAGGCCGATCCTGTAAAACCAGCATTAATATTCTCAAATGGAATTTTTTTTTAATGGAAACTTTCATTCTTGTATAATAAATTGACCTGGATGTCCACATCCCTGTGCCTTACCTGCTTTCCCATCTCTTGCCTGCTAGGCACTCTGCACTGACATTGACCAGATTGGTACACCCCATTGCATGTTCTGCCCTTCTGAGCTATTTGGGTGGCCCTTCCTCTGACTAGGATTGATGGGAAGTAGGTGTGACAGTGATTTCCCTGATCTTGAGCCATCCTAGCAGCTGTTCCAACAGGAATAGCAATGCAAACAATGAGTCATCTGTCTCTAGCAGCAACATGGGACCTGCCTCCAGGGCTGGGCCAAGCCAAGTGCCTGCTTTGGGCTATGGTGGCCTTTGCTTAGTTCTGGCTGCAAAAAGAAGTGAAGGGATGTGCCTGGTGGTTTCTGAAAGCAGCCTGATGCTTTTGGAAACCCCATCCACCTTCACCACACACCCCGCCTGTCTGCAGTGTAGCAGCAGGGAAAGAACTGTACGTGTCCACGCAATGGATCTCTTATGTATTGTCCCATGGAGTTGTTCAGTGACCTCTTTGCCTGCTCCCCCAGCTGTGGAAGTGGAAGGTGACAGTGAGACTGCTGGGGTGGTATGTAGTATTCTTGGTTATCTATGTTAATACTGAGGACAGTTGAGTTGCTGGTCTGTTTTGTGCTAGGTGTTACACATATAATTAAGCAAAACAAAATAAGCAGCTCTTTCCTCATGGACTTAATGGTCCAAGCTAAACAATGTACAGCACTGCCCTGTATTATGAAGACAAAAAATGAGAAGTGTGACATTTTGATCAAGCCCCTGGAGTTTAGCTTGTGTGACTGGGAAGGGAGTGAGTTACTGCAGCATGGGGGTGAAGTTCTGCCCTAAATATTTGGCTGTTGCAGTAGGGCTTATTTCTGCCAAGGAAAAAGGGTGGCCAGAAGTTACAGGAAAGCTTTTGCTGAGGATGAAAAATCCACACAGGCACTGAAGTGATTGTTTGCTGAAGCAGAAGGAGGCAAGTGAGACTGGAGAGAGCATCTGTGCAGCGTGCAGGGGTAGGAGGAGTGGGGGTGGCATACAGGGCAGGAGAGCAGTGTAAAATGGCTAGCAGCTGAAGTACTTGCTTGCCACAGAGCTGCTTTTTGCTCTGCAATACAGCTCTTTGTTGGGTAAGATTTGCTGAGCAAAGTTATGCAGCTATGGTACGCAGACACACAGAGCCACACTGTTAAGTGTCTGTACTAGAGGGATGAGTATCCTGGTCACTTGGTGCCTCTCGTCAGCCAAAAGAGATGGCAATGCTGCACAGGTGCATTCTGCCAGAGGGGGTGGTGAGGAAGGCATCTGTAGTCACAGAGTTCTAAACACAGCACCTGTTCCCTTTAATCCTACCCCAGAGGTTCTCTGTTAGTTATGTGCTTACTCGCGTCTGGGACTGCAGGGACCTTGGCCCCTGTGTGAGCCTCTGCTCTTGTGTGGCTTGCCGTTGTCCCAAGCTCTGTGCACACAGACCACCTCCATGTAATGTTTTGCAATCCCAGGTACACCTCTGTGACCTGTTCTAGTTGTGCTGAAGGGCAGTGGGGCACCAAGGACTTGTGATGTCCCCCTGAGCATGAACAGCAGCACTCAACCAAACAGCCTGACTTCTGTGTTGGGCCCTGGCAGCACTAAGTGCAGGGAAGCTCTACCTGCTGTGCATCACTTATCTTGTGTTGTCTGCTTGGAGCCTGTGAAGGCCTTTCTGTTGTTCCTGCTGGCCCATCATCAAGAGTGGCTCACCCTCTGCCTTATTTGTCACCTTTGTGAGCTCGCAAGGGCAGTGCAGGGATCTGAGCTAAAAGCGAGCAGAGAACAAAGAATCAGCTGCTTGTTGAGACTGGAAGCACAGCGTGGCTGGAAGATGGCTGTTTTCTACTTGACTGTCACTCCTACGGAACACAGCAATACTGCAGGTTGTATTTACTGCCTTTTCACGCAATCTTGTATAAAAATACTAATGGAAAAGTCTTGTTTAAAAGTTAGTCCTTAGGGAGCAGGAAATTGCCAATTACTGTGTTGGGTAGCGTTCTTGATCTGGGCACACCTCGATGCTTCCCCCTGCAGGGAGCAGCAGATGTGACATGCTCATTTGTAAAGAAGCATGACAACAGTTCTGCCTTTCTCCCACCTTAAGCCTCCTAACCCGAGACAGGAGCTGCTTTATGCTCAAACGCAGAGCTCTGTTTTTAAGAGCCCTTTTCTTTGAGTAGATGCTTACATCAGTGGGACCTTATGAGCCTTAGCATTCTAGTCTATGTTACTGTGGCTCTTTTATTTTTTGCCTTTGATGATTGTGCTATTAAAGGTCACTGCATTCCTCTTACTCTGTTGTCTTATGTGCTGCTTTTTTCAGTAGGCTAGCCCAGCTTTATCTGCCAACCACAACCACAGCAACTGGGTCCTGCTCCTCACCCCAGCAATGTCAGGAACCAGGGGAGAAGGCATTGAGTAGGGCTGCATGGACCTACAGGCAAGGGCAAGAGAGCAGACAGCTGAATTCTCAGGCAGCTGCATAAAGTTAAAAGGTCTCTTTCAGCATCTTCTTCCCCTCTGCAGGTCTCATGGCAGGGAAAAGAAGGGAAGGTGTCCTCTAAGCAGATTTGTGGCAAAAGCTGCCCCTTTTCTCACAGGCTGTGTCCAGGTTTTTCTAAGTCATTTACCTTCTGCCTTTTAAACTTCAGGTTTTCAGGCAGGGCTGGAGAGGGATTTAGTTGGGGGGGGGTGGAATTGACAGGTGCTTGTGGTAAACTTTTCCTGCAATAATAAAAAGAAACCTGCTGTTCAGTCAGTAAAGAATGCCTACAGAGGAAATGAATCCTCCCAGCAAGACCATGACAATTAACACATCTAATGCAAGCTTTTGCTTCCTTTACTATCTCTCTTGTCTAAAATCCAGTAATAAACTTACCCTTTCAAGTTCAGCACATGGGCACTACTGGTCATACCCTGCAGGGCCTCAGCTCTAACAGGGGTAAGATGTCTCCACAGCACCCTCTGCCCATGTAGCAGGAGACACCCATGAAGGTCTAACCAGTGCCTGTCTAGGCAAGACTTTATTTCCCAGGGAGAAACTGACATAATTTCTTGGTCAGTGTGCTGGTGCTGTGCTGTTCTCAGCCTGTTTTGGTTGGTTGGTTGCGTTTTTTTCAGTTTCCTTATGTTACACAGAAGCACCAGCGCTCTACAGTGGTGCACCTTGCTGTCTGTACGTTCTAGTCTGAGATTGTAACACATCTTTCCAGGCACACCATTGAGTGTATGGCAAAGCTACCTTGCAGCAAAACAGAGTGAGTGCTCTGGTTGTTCAGTTAGTCATTTCCCTTTATACCACCACAAACTCCAATTACAGCAGAGTGATTACACTCCATAAAACCCCTGGTTTAAACTATGTGTAGTATGTAGATAATCTTATTCCAGATAGGCTGTTTGAGAAACTCTCTGGACTTTCAAGGCTGACTCTCTTCAGGCACCACTTCACAAGAGTCTATCATCTTTTGGTCGGTGACTTGAAGCAAGTTTTTTTAATTATTACCATCACAAATTAATTATAAACCCTTAAAGTATAGGCTCAGCACTAACTTAAGGTTGGCATGGCAGTAACTCCAGGTTTTGAGCACTTAATTTTGAGTCCTCTACAATTTGGCAGCAGAGCTGGGTCCAAGAGGAAGCTTTTATGATGCTCCTCTCTAGTAAGGCAGTTTATTGGTTCTCAGCTAAGTTGCACAACATATTCAACAGTGCTAGGCCTGGCTTCTCCCCATGGAAAGCAACAGGGTAGTGGGGCAGAGACTTTCTTGCCCCTTGCACTAAATCATCCTAATTTCATTACCCTTGACTGATGCGGTTAGTTCTGTGCACAACAGCTTGGCCTTTGGCTTAAGAAGCATGGCCTGTGGGACGTGCTATGCTGAGACCACTGCAGCAGTCTCAAAGCTGTAATGCTAATGAGTGCTCTGAAAAACCAAAGTCATTACCTGTACTTTGTCCAAAGCCTCTTGCTAAAAGAAGGACCATTTTGTCAGAGGCCAAACTCAGCCTCTGGGAAGGAGTGAGAAGAGCACCACCACTCTGGTTTCCATTCGCATCCCTCTCTGAGGCAACTTTGGGGTGCAAGTTACTGGATTCTGTCTGTCCAGGATGCATAGCTCCTCTTTGCTTTGCAAAAGCAGCTGGAAGGTGACTTTCCAGAAGTTACAGCACTGCTTTTGGTTTTGTGTTCCTGTAAGAAGGTTAGGAGAGCAGCATTGTTTATTTGACTTTCTGGGAATGACCTAGAGCCAAACCATTGCTACTCAATGTTCCTTGAGCAAAGTGGCAACAAACTTGCCAACCTGACATGCCTGCATTGCCCTTTCTTCCCGGGTGGCAATACTTCTGAAGAGGAAGAGCACACAACTGAGCTCTTTGAGAGTTGTCTCCTCAGATGTCTGGAACTAAGCACAGATAACTCAAAATGTTAAAAACCCAGTAGTTTATTTCAAAAGATAAACTTCAGGCTTGTCAGATAAAATCCCACTACAGTTAACACTGACACACACACTAACCTACAGTACATACAAGTCCAGCTGCAAAACAAAACAAGAAATCAGATTCCAAGTTTCCTAACACAGGATTTTGCACATTTGATTTCCACAAGCCAATAAATTACTAAAGCAGAATGGGAATTCCCAAACAGCTACTACCCACGTACCTTATTTACAGCTATACTCAAATTAAGACAGAACTTTGAATATGTATACTTTTTTTTTCTGTTATACATACATACATAGGTATATATGTATATATAAAAAAGAATGCTCAGCCTGTGTAATGACAATGATAAAGATATATTTTAATAGGTACTTCAAAAGGATGTAAAAGAAAATTAATTCATTTGCTTTCCTTAGCTATCCTTATTTTCTGTCTCCCCTCAGAAGATGTTTGGAAGGAAATACAGATTTTTGGTGGCAAGGCTGGCTCAGTGTCATTTGGACTCCTCTCCCTTGAGTGTTTTCATACAATGCCCACCCCTACCCAAACCAACACATTAAAAAAAAAAATATTATTGAGCTTTTACTTAACTGGGCAGGTAATTTTTGACCCAATTAAAATACACAGCTGAATTTTGTACAGTGTACGCAATACTCAAAATACTGGGGAAAGGCTGTTAGGGTTGCAGAAACAGGTTTGATCTGTCCCTACCTATAATGCAGATTCTAACTTACTGGACAATTGGACATAGAAAATGGTGCTCAGTTCCTACTACTGGGCCCAAACGTACTCCCACTGAAAGGGTTCTACTGTTGTTTCCAAAGAAGCAGTGTAAACCCCTGTATTTTTACAAAGACACCATGAGCATGTCCAGCCTGGTGCTAAAACCCTTAAGATGGGAGAGTGTCTCAGTAATCCAACATGGCCAACTGTAGCACAAGTAATTCGACAGCAAAGTCTAAGACCAACTGCAAGTCCTGGGGAAGCTTGTCAAAGCATGGAAATAAATAAAGGCTGAGGGGAACCTGCCTCTGCACCCTCATGTTTTCTAAAGCTGCCACTACAAACATTGAACAGATGCTGTAGCCTACAGTCTGCAGCCTGCCTTGGGTTTAGTTATTCGAATCCAATAAAGCTTTTTTAGAAATATACTGAAGTAAAAGAGGCCGGTGAAGCTGTAGCTACTGGGAATGCAGTGGAAAGAAATGACATTTTGCCATCACCACTCCACAGCAGGGCTCCTCTCCAACCAGAAACTGAACTACACTCAACCTGGACATCCAGATACCCAAGTATCACACAGAGAAAACAAACCAAATGTAAAGCAAACAATGTAAATAAGGATGGAAAACAGAGTTGTAGAATCACTGCTGCTTGCTAAAACACAGAGAACTAGATCTAAGGTGGTGCTGCTGAAAAGTCTTGTACCCAGTAGCAACAGCAAACCACTAAGTGAGGAACAACTTCATACCAAGCCTCTGAAAACAAGATGGAAAAACTTGCATAAAGTATAGAAAAGAAACTAAACCCAATCCTTCCACTTAAAAGCCACATACAGATTTTTAGCATACTTAAAAGTGGATTATTGGAAGCCTTCAGCAACCAATGCTTTTTATGAAAAACCCAGTCTAGAAGCATGGTGTTTACAGACCTGTGCTGAATGTTCCTGGATATTTTGATAATAGTTTCAAATAAAGTCTAGTAAATAAAAATAATTTCTGAATTCTTGTTACTAGCAGAAATTTAGTTTCGCAGTAAGTTTTATTGTTTCTGGGAAGTAAAGGATTATAAAATAACCAGCCACTCCTCAACACAGGGAGAAGTGCCTTCAGTTAAGAAATTAAGTGATACTGTTTGTTAGCATAAGGGATGAACACACAACTGCAGAGATCTGCTCCTCCATGAAAATGATTTCACAGAAATGGCATAGTTCTTGCTTTCTTTGTCAGTGATTTAAGAACCACCTACCTTTAAGATCTCCAAACTGAGCTAGGCATTTGAAAGTCAAGCCAGGCTTTATCACATACTTTTCCACCACTAACTGTTAAAATCCTGAAACTGGACCTTTTTAAGAGCACTGTTGGGATCACAGAATGGTAGAGGTCTGAAGGGACCTCTGGGGATCATCTAGTACCTCCCCTCTGCTAAAGTAGGTTCTCCTAGATAAGGTTGCACAGGAACAGGTCCAGCCAGGTTCTCCACAACTTCCCTGGGCAGCCTGGTCCAGCGCTCTGCCACCCTGAAAGTAAAGAACTTTTTCATTTTGTTTAGGTGCCAACTTTCTGTGTTCTAGTTTGTGCCCAATGCCCCATGCCCTTTTACTGGGCCCCATTAAAAAGTCTGGCTTCCTTCTTTTGACACCTGTTTTTAGGTATTTGTAAGCATTGATAAGGTCTCCTCAGTCTTTTCTTCACCAGGCTAAAGAGGCCCAGGTCTCTCAGCCTTTTCTTGTCAGAGAGATGCTCCAGTCCCCTAATCATCTGTGTAGCCCTCCACCGGACTCCCTCCACTAGCTCTCTGTCTTTCTGGAACTGGGGAGCCCAGAACTGGGCACAGTACTCCAGATGTGGCCTCCCTAGGGTATAGTAGAGGGGAAAGAGAACCTTCCTTGAGCTGCTGGTCACCCTCTTCTTAATGTACCCCAGGATGCTGTTGGCCACCTTGACTACAAGAGCACACTGCTGGCTAATGGTGAACTTGTGTCCACCAGGACTCCCAAGTCCTTCTCTGCAGAGTTGCTTTCCAGCAGGTCAAACCCTAACCTGTACTGGTGCGTGGGGTTATTCCTCCTTAAGTGCAAGACCCTATACCTGCCCTTGTTAAAACTTCCTGAGCTCTTCTATTCTCCAGCCTGTCCACGTCTCACTGGATGGCAGCACTGCCTTCTGGTGTATCAGCCACTCCTCTCAGTTTTGTATTGTCAGCAGACTTGCTGAGGGCACACTGTCCCTTCATCCAGGTCATTGATGAAGATGTTGAACAAGACTGAAACCAGTACTGACCCCTGGGGAAAACCACTACCTGCCTCCAGCAGACTCTGTGTTGCTGATCACAAACCTCTGACCTCTGTCATTTAGCCAGTTCTCAATCCACCTCACTGTCCACTCATCTAATCCACACTTCCTAACTTACCTATGAAGATGTTATGAGAGAGAGTGTCAAAAGCCTGTTGAAGTGGCGGTAGCCAACATCCACTGCTCCCCCCCTCGTGTACCCAGCTAGTCACATCATCATAGAAGGCTATCAGACTGGTCAAGCATGACTTCCCCTTGGTGAATCTATGCTGACTACTTGTGATAATCATTTTCTTTACATGCTTCCAGATGACCTGCAGAATGAGCTGTTCTGTCACCTTTCTAGGGATGGAGGTGAGGCTGACTGGCCTGTAGTTTCCTGGGTCATCCTTCCTGCCCTTTTTGAAGACGGGTTCTATCGGCTTTCCTCTGGTCCTCAGTCCTCTTTCTTTAGTGAATAAAGATGTCGTCTTTCTCTACAGATACAGCCCACAAAACCTCCAACCTCAATACCAGACCATCCCTAATAATTCCTGCATTGGAGGAAAGAAAAAAATTCTCACACTAGACTCTCACCCCCCACCTATGCCAAGGAAGGTGAAGCTAAGAGCAATAGTGACCTAGAGACAAGCACAAGCTATAGAAAACCTCACTGTATAGTCCGGGCAGGAATCGCAATTAAATAAGCAGCAGAAGTTCTAGGTTGCATTTGAATATTTATTTTAACTTTCCAACTATAAAACCTCATTGTACTGATATGGCCAACAGCCCTTTGGTACCACCTCAAAGATACATTAAAAATATTGCCCAAGGAGAACTTGACAGCCATCAACTGGAATAAACTGTTCTAACCTCTACTACAGAACTGGCTTTATAAGGACCCAACTTTCCAGAAGTGGAATAAATGCATTATTAAGTAATTAATCCTTAAAACAGGCAGACAAAACATTAATTAAACATGGAAAAATTCAAGGCATTACTGATTACTGGCACCAGTAATACAGGGACAACTGTTATTCAAGGGAAAGGTTGCACATCATTTGTACATGAGATTCAGTGTAAACCTTCTCTCATGATACTTGGATTTTGACTGAATTTTTTCTCGCCCAAATCAATAAAACTGCTGTACTCTGAATGCAAGTTTCCATATAGAAAATCTTTGTTTACTCACCTGACAGAAGTGACAATTCCTGCTAGGTGAAGAAGTGCAGTAAAATATAAACAAAAGTCTACAACGCTGTTTCTTTCAACTGACAGAAATACTCAAAGGGAACACAATGAAAGAATCAATCTTGCAGCATATTTCATCAGCCATGTTTTGGGATTTAATTTTTCCGGCCCTTTTACAAATTTGCTTTACATTTTTAAATGTTGGTTTTAAGAAGGCTAGCACTGAAATTAAAAAGTGTTGCCTTCTATAGCTTTGCTACATGGCAAAGTGGATTAAAAAAAGACCCCCTTCTAAATCTACTGTTTGGTTCTGCTGGGCAGGAATGAGACTGAAAATTGTTCTGAAAATTGCCAAAATAAAAACCTTACATATACTTTCTTGTGCAGGTGTGTTACAATTTGGTTCTGCAAAAAGCAAGTTGAACAATGTTCAGTGGGGCCGATGCACCAATTTTTCTTCTCAGCTCAGAAGCATCATGGAAGTGCCTATTTACATTTGCAATTGCTCACAGGTTTTAAGTCAGTCTCCAGAATTGTTTCTAAACTGCTTTGGGTGTGTTAGGTTTCTGCAGAGGCAGGCAGGTGACTGAGAGAAGAGGACTAGGAAGCCAACTTCCTATCTTTTTGTACTAACTGAACATCCCAACCAAGTGCAAACAGCTAGAAGCTTTCATGGTGCCACACCACAGAGGTTTCTTTGGCAGAAGTGCAGCATATAAGCTTTCCCAAACGAACAGGGAAAGGTGGAAAATACTGTCTGTATGCTATTAATATTTTTGACGACAGAAACAACCACTCAAGAATTACACTGAGGAAAGGGTTGAATGACACTGCAGATACAATCGAATCCAGCATCAGCAGATGTTACACCTCCTGATCTTTACAGAAACAATTACTTACTTCAGGCCAGGAAAATAAGAAGCAGTAATGAAAAGCTAGAAGAGTAAAGGGAAAAAATAACTCCAAGCAAATAAAAGAACAACACAAGGTATCTGGCTACATTTATTTCCGAAATTATTCTTTAAGGCACAAAATAAATCTAAAAAATAGGGCTGGATGCATGAGGGGAGAGACAGAGAAATTATCTGTCCTAGAGAGGTGTGAATGCAGTCTCTACAATCCAGTTTCAGATCTGACCTGGGAATGCTCCCAGCATGAGGCGGTGAGGACAGTGAACATAGAGGAGAATTCTTATTTCGGAGGGGTAGTTGTTTGTTTTATTTTTTTTTCCACTACCTCCAAATGTACACATATAGGTCCCCTGACCAGACTCAAGTCCCCTTCCTTCCCCTCAGAAAGGTCATTACAATTTGTAAAATAAGACCACATCACTCAAATCTTCCAGTAGAACAGTGAGACTTGAATCCCCCTTCACATCACAGCCTGGTGACAGAGTGGCAAGTGGCAAGAGGCAAATCTGTTCTTGCCCTCATGTTTGTGCCTTGACAGACTGCAATTTATTATTTTGTTCCCGCTCTGAAGCAAAATCCCAGGCATCCAGGGTGCCCTTCAATAAAGGGTAGTAAGTAGATATCTAAGTGGAACAGCTGTCATGGAAGGGAAGATGAAATTTTCAAATGGTCCATGACCTGAACTATGCAGAAAAAACAGGCTCTCTTGCTGCAGGTGAGACTTTTTTTTTCCCCCTGGTTCTGATTTCACATAGTGTATCACACAACTGTCTAAAGTAATCCTGCAGAGAAAGGATTTAAAAGTGAATTTCATGCATGGGATCAACCCTCCAAAACTGGGGTAATTCTTGGTAGTAAGACAGGTTTAAAGGCTCCAAAGATCTCTAGTTTAACTGCTCTGGGAAGAGATCACATCTGTGGACTGAGGGTCACAGAAGGGTCCAAAACGTCCATAGATGTCCTTAGCCCGGACTGCAAAGTAGTATTTGCTGCCAGACACAAACTGCGTAAGAGTGCATGCCATAGGTAGTGGAAGGGCCTTCACTTCCCCAATCTTCTTCCACTGAGAGGGCATAGTGGCACTCGGGTCCTCATGGTAGGCATAGAGATGGTAACTGTCTACAGTGGCACAACTCCGGTCCACCTCCATGACACTCCATGACAGCACAATACCATTCTGGCTCTGTACCCGTGCCAGCTTCAGCTGTGGCTTTTGAGGTGGAGAAGTGTTGGCAGCTTCAGGGGGCAGACGTGGTGGCTGAGGTGCCTCTGGGAGAGGGGCAGGATGTACAGGGCGTGGTGGCTCCTAAGCAACATAAGAGGGATAAGGGAAGAGTCAGAGCCTACTGCAGTGGAAGGGGACTTGTCATTCCCCAGGCAAATGGAAGCAGACGAACCTGCAATCACCCAGCCATCGCAACTCTAAGTCCTGTGCGCAGATGCAAGAGACGAGCAGCAAGTGTTGAGAAGGGGTGGGACCAAAGATGCTCCAAGTTCTTACTGTTTGCATATAAATCCCTAGTTATACAGATGATCATTGCCACAGCTACTTCCCAATATACTCTTTACTTTCCACCCAAGAGGTGATGGACTGAACACTGCCCTTTACCAAGTGTGAGCAGGCAGGTTCACAATGACTTACAGCTAACCTATATTTGAGCTGCCATTCCCACAACACACAAAACACCGCAGGCAGTGGATTAAGCTGACAACTTGGCATCTCTTCAGCAGGCAAGTTTTCAGTCACAAAAGGAAGAAGAGGCAAAGGTGCCACATAGATTTTATCATCTTAAATTGATCATGAAAGCTGAGACGCTGTTTCTGGAAGATTCTCAAATAAGGGCACAAATTTAGCTTTGCACTCTCTTTTTTTATAGCACAGAAAGGTTTCTCATTTATGTTAGTTAATACGAATTTGGGAATGTGGTTACAATCAGTAAGAAATTCTGTTATTCTTTAAGTCTTTTATTTTTCAGGGGCCTTTCTGGTTGGAATCTAGGGTAGTCTTTGTCACCTTACATGTTCTGTGTGGTATTAGCTTGATTTATTCTCATTATTTATCACTGGATAATGCATAAAGTTGGACAGTGTCTTGACTGAAAGAATGATAAGCCACATTGTTGGTAACATATTTAGCCTTTTAGGACATCACAAGTGATGTAACTACTCAACAGTGAGTACACAGGAATGTATTCTGTTCAGTCTCAACAACAAAACTGTATGAAATGAGTCAGAGTAAATTCTCAAATACTTATGAAGAGGTTTGAGGTGATGTGTCAGTAATCACTCTCAGCAGTAATAAAAAGACCCTTTGAAATCTGGGAGCTGGCAATCTTGGGGATCTTGTCTGTACTTTGTTCTCCTACCTCAGTTTTGCAAACAGCTGTACTGAGGTCATCCAACTTGTAGCCAAACCAGGACTAAACTTTTTGGTGGCAGTTCTTCTGTATCTTTGACTCCACAAGCCACCTGCATACAATTCGTGTACCATTTCTAAATATATGCTAATAGTGATCTGGAGAGCTCTGGGGCAAGCTAGCAGATTGCATAGCTTTTACCATTCTTGGCAGAAGTTGCTGTAGGTGAGAGCATGGTGCTGTGCAGTTGAACTAGCTGCAAAGCATCTACAAGGCATTTCACTATTCTGCAGTTTATACCAAGCAGCAACTAGAAAGACATTAATGCAGAAACTAGCCTGTAAATTGCATTAAGCAATTTCAAAAGGAGTACTCACAGCGTGCGCTTGTGGTGGTCGATGATGCACTGTAAGCTGAGGTGCTCCAGATCCAAGAGTCAGTCCATTGTTCACAACATATGCAGCTGTCTGAGGCATTCGTACTGTCATACCTATGAAAAGCACAATGGATACTTGGAGCACTCAATATTTAAAATCAACTAAAAAGAACACTGGAAGGCCAACTCCTTGGTTCAGTTGGATGACACTAAATTTCAAAATGACACACTCTCCTCAAACTGCCAGCAGACTAAGGAAGTACTGCACAACAACAAATCCTCCTCCCATCCATCCCCTGAAGATGTAAAAGTGAAAGACAGCAAGTGTTTATGTCTGCAGAGGGGACGGAATGTTGTTTTAATAATTTGTAGCATGAAAGAAATGGGTGGGGAGGGGAAGTGTGGGAGATACAGGGAGCTTAAGTATGAGAAGAAACATTACATCACTTTGGGATTCAGAAAGGAAAAGATAAATGCTGCTGCAGCAGAATGATATCCACTCAGTATTCAAATGCCATAAGGCTGTGCTATTGATGGCACTGAAAACAAAAAAGGTAAGTCATCGTTCAAGAAGCTTGTCCTACCTCACATGAAGGACACTATAATGGATGTTACTCACAGGCATTACCATCTCATACATTCCCACAGCAAAATGACCTGACTGGCAGGAATAAACAAAGTAATTTTATAACTTTGTAGATAATACCCAGAACACTTGCAAACTACCTTAAGTAACATTTCCTCCATTTACTGTTGGAACAGTATGTTCTGCGAGATCAAAGCTTTTGCTCATTGTTATTGGTTGCCTAGGATGTCCCTCTATTTCTGTCTAGAAATACAAGATGGCCTCAAGTCTCCACCATCCCCTATATGACAATTTCTTCTGTATATAAACAGTCTATGATCATAGGTGATGCTATGATCATAAGTGATGAGTGCCAGAATTCTATGTAATCTGAGTCTGAGGCAGGGAGGTCAGAGTACTTAAGTCTTAATGCTTCTATTATAAATGCCTGAACTTTAGCTAGCCACTTCACATCTTTTTCCTATTGGCACATCTATCCAAGCAGCTAATGAAGCCGTGCAAACACCTGTAGGATAAACAGTCACCTTAACTGGCTATTTCTCATCTATGAGAATCCAAGCAGATACATTGTTTTAGCATAACTGTGATTCTATCACATGAAATTACAATAATCTGGAGAAAGATAAACAGAAATGCCTTAATAAGACATAAGGTAAAAATTCAGAATTATTTCTAGGTAGGCATACTACTTAGTTGAGGTAGAAGCACAAAACTACAATTTGCAAAACATTGCAGAGGAGTTCTCAGTTAATCTTTCAAAGACAAAGTGCAGAGATCTTACTCATGAAGTATCTGCTACTGACACTGAAGACTGTTTCAATGGTAACATAAACTAATACATATCAGTAGCAGCATTTCTGAAAGCTATATAACAAAGATGGTGAAGAACACAGAATGGACTAAAAGATGGAAACTCATGACAGCTAAAAGGGATCAAGAAATTTGATTGCTTTTTTGTTAACAATAGGTGAAACCTCTCTGCCTGGTACGCAAATATGAAGCCTTGAAATAATCTGTATTCCAAGTAAACTGGTCTTTTACCTACTCAGGCTAACCATCTGGATTTGTTATCCTGAGGTACAGGGAATGCACAATGCTAAGACAACAGTACTGTGTAATCCATGGACATACTTTTCAAACCCTAGTAACAGAACTGCCTCTAACAGAATCACAGAAAAGTCCAGGTTCTAAGAGGCTTCTGGAGATAACCTGGCCCAACCTTCTGCTGAAAGAAAACTCTTAAATTAGGTTATTCAGGGTCTAGTCAAGCTGAATCTTGATTATATTGGTGGTAACCTGCCTTGATTTCTGAGAATGTAAGTAGACAACTGAAGGAAAAGCATTCATCGTATCACTGGAGCATCAGGTCGAAGAACATTAAATAGAGATCTATTGTTGGATGACCTTGCCTAAAAAGACCCCGAGTTCCCTACCTCATTCAATTTTCCTAGAAAAAGCCTTGAAATAGCTTATTATGTTCTTCAACAACATATTCATTACTTTGCATGTCTAACACTAAAAAATATTCGGTAGATATTAATACTAGTTATATGTATTTAGACATGATAACTACTCTACAAAGTGGCAGATTCTGACAAAAACATGTAAGTTATATGATGCTATAAAAGAAGAAAATATTAATAAAAATAATTAATGAAAGCCTCTCTGGAATTAAACCTTGCAAAGGAGGTCAAGGACAATCACACAGAATCACAGAATATTAGGAGTTGGAAGGGACCTCAAAAGATCATCCAGTCCAACCCCCCTGCCACAGCAGGATTCCCTAGACCAGGTCACACAGAAGTGTGTCCAGACAGGTTTTGAATATCTCCATAGAAGGAGACTCCACAGCCTCTCTGGGCAGTCTGTTCCAGTGCTCTGGCACCTGAACTGGGAAAAAATTTCTACGTGTATTCACACGGAATCTCCTATGCTTCAGCTTACAGCCATTGCCTCTTGTCCTGTCACTGGCCTTCACTGAGAAGAGCCTGACCCCATCCTCCTGACACACACCCTTCACATATTTAAAAGCATAGATGAGGTCACCCCTTAGCCTCCTCTTCTCCAAGCTAAAGAGACCCAGCTCCCTCAGCCTTTCCTCATAAGGAAGATGTTCCAGCCCCTTCATCATCTTTGTGGCTCTGTGCTGGACTCTTTCAAGCAGTTCCCTAT